>VYZV01039454.1:0-23453 GCA_013401275.1 Pandion haliaetus | reverse complement strand
AAAAAAAAAAAAAAAACACAGGGAGGGAAGATGGGTGAAGGAAAAGAGAAGTGACAGCAATTGCCTGAGGTGTTAGATAGTACAGACAACATCCAACTGAAAAGTTCTCCCTATGAAGGCCAATATTATTTTGTTGCTTTCAATTCATGACCTTTAGAATTAAACAAGGAAATCAAACAGTCCTTGGGGCTCTGGTTTGGAGCTCAAAGGAAAGCCCTGTGCCCACCACACTGGAATGGTCTGAAAACCAATGTGCAACAGCTGCGTTTAACACATACTCAATTTCATCACAAGGGAACCTACACCGAAACCTACTCGTTATAGAAGGATGTAGTAACCAGCATGGAAAAAAAAGAGATGCTCTCTGTTCTGCTGTTAGTACACACATGTTCTTGCAAAAATTAGAAGAGGATTCAGAGACAGAGGGAAAGCAATGAGCCCCACACAGTGCCTACAAAACCCCCACTAACACTACTGTTTTGACAGCCCCTCAGACTCTCTGCACACAATTTAGCCCTTCCAAGTTCTGCTCTATCGCACCACCTTCACAAAGTGCCAAAAAACAAAAATTACTTGATGTTTCAACGGAGTCCTCTGGGCAAAACTAATAAGCATTAAGTGAATACTAACAAGCATTTTCCACCAGATTTTGCAGCCCTTCAAACTTATCGTGAGGATCAAACCATCATTTTTAGCTTGACTATATCTTTACAATTTAATGTCTTGTACGCACAAATTACATTACATGCCAAGATAGTTTATAAGACACATTAGTTATTGGGCATAAGCTCTGGACACTCCATAAACTCCTCCCCAAAAGCATTTTTGTCATAAAATCTTTCAAGAGGAGAAGTTTAATTATATTCTGAATTCCAGAGATCTCTGCAAATTGTTTCACAGCTTTAATCTCATTCATATCTGACACGAAAAGCAGTAACACAACTCTTGGAATGACTTTTATAAATCTTTACACAAAACTAACTACTTGGGCAAACTATGAAAGAGTGCCATCTTCACAGCAGCTTCCGCAGGAACTTTTGTTTTGCATCATGGTCCTGAGGAATCAAACCGAGCTGAAATGGGGACTGTAACACAGTAACCTGCTTACTGAGGGTTTTCACAAGAGACTACCAACCTGGTTTTGTATCACCCTCTAACATTTCCATCCCATTCATACCCAACTCCCTCATTTCACCCGGACACTAGAAGCTCCCATCATCTCCGTACAAATCCATAGCCAAGTGTTCCGGGGGTCACACTGTAATTGAGGGTTAATTTTTCTCCTAAACCGATCTTCACAAATTGTTCTCAGTTGTGCTTACAGCACAACATTCAAAATTGAGATACAGAAGAACAAGTCATCTTTTCAATGATCCTGGTAGAAATCTTGCTGTTTGTCACAGGTCTGTAAGCACACCTACACAAATCCCCACTGAACTGCCTGTTTCCCTTGGGAAAGGGAAGTTAGAAACAGCCAAATCTGTAGAATTAGGTTCTGAAAAAAAAAAAACAAACCACAACCAGTTTTACATGGTATTGCTGCATCAATAATCGCACTCTGAACCCACAAAACTACTTGCATGTATACAGGCAGGGATATGGATGTACACTTTCTGGCAGCCACACATAACACCACAAATTTGGCTGCATATTCCTACCCTTGTTCAGTCTCAGCATGAACTGGAGACACCAGGGCACAGCAGGGTAGGCATTTTGGACAGGCTAGATTAACTGTATGCGTGCACACACAACAAACGAGTACACTTACAGCTGCATTTAAGGACAATCGCCCAAATCTATTTCTTTCCACCTAGATAATCTTTCTGGATGGAAGACAAAGATGTGTCCCAGCACACGCAGACCAAACAAATTGTACTGAGCAAAACAGAGCTGTAGCCAAAATTCATCAAAAAAGGCTTGATGAGAAGTCCTTTATAAAAGAGACTTAAACAACTCATGCCATGTCACACAAACCCATGGGAAGAGAAACTGCTGACAGCAAGGCTTTAGGCTCAAAAACCACAGAGGCTTCAGATCCTGCCCACCATTTTGAAATTCTCTGACATGGTATTTCCAGGATAGTCGGGTGATGATGACTTAACTTTCAAGAGCTATTCTCATTCTTTCCTTAGCTGTCATTTTAATTATGCATAGAAGGGGTTTAGAAACCTGCATTTATTAAAACTGTCCACATTTCATCTTACACCAGGTATACTTCTCCAAAGAAAAACAAGGGAGAAGTCCCGAGAGCAATGCAATCCAACTGCAAGTCCAATGGCAGGTTTTCCTGTCTTCCGTACAATAGAATTAGTAAAGTGAACTCAAAAAAATGGAAGGAAAAAAAACCCCACCTCACTCAGCATGGTCAACTATGAAATTCACTTTTTCCTCTTCTTTGTAAACAAATGGCTAAACACTAGCACTGAAAGGAAAATAGCTGCATACCTCAACATAACAAATCATATTCTGAAACAATAATTCACCTGCAACATTTGTATTGATTCTCACAGATAATAATATCTCCCCCTAAAACATATTTCATGTTGTCTTCACTCCATTGATCGGGGTGTTTTTATAAATGTTCCCATCAGTCTGATGAGGCTTTTAGCTACACATGCGCATCCTGCAATTTTGTTGAGCTCCACAAAACCCATGGATAGTGCATGCCAAGTAAAAAGATTCCTTTTTTTTTTTTTTTTTACAGGCTGTTTCCTTCTATAAGTCCACTACATTGCTAAGAACATGCTACACTAGATTTACCAGCAACAATCAGCTGTTTGTGTCTTCTACAAGAGAGTAACTGTATTGAAAAGGAAGGTTTTCCCCAACACATATTTTGTTTCGCAAATTACTGATATTTTTAGGTTCCCTATTGATACAGATCCAGATATTCTTTCATCCTAGCACACCGTGGCTGAGTTCCAGTTCAGACTGATGGATAATACATTAACTTTTACTGATGTAGTAAGTCTGACACTGTATCAGCATGGTATGTTGCATGGGCATATCAAGATACAGGTGAGCAATAACACTCGTGAAAATTGGTAACACAGATCCTAAAACCAAAAGTTTGCATTAAGGTAAGTAGCCGAGAGACAGACACTTGAGGGCTATTAAAATCGTTAACAAAGTATGTCATCTTAATGGATTACAAAGATGTTAAGTCCAACGCTCTATAAAGTCAGCGTACGTACACACCACAACATAAGCATTAGTACAGTTACAGAATCCCCCTGATTCCCTTTCACTATTCCAATGAACCTAAATCCTGACTTTCAGGGAACAAGCCTAAGAGAGAATTGAAGTACCATGCTTATAATGCAGTGCTAGTTCTCACGTGCAACTCCCATCATGGTATAAAATACCACAACAGGTTGAGCTGTAGCTTTAGGAAAGTGGACAGCAACCAACAACTCATTTTACTTTGACTACCAACAACTCAGAAACATGCCGTGAGCGGATCCATCCTGAAAATAGAAATCAAGACATAGAACGGCCTGCCTTTCATTAGGAATTACCTGAAGCATTCAGCTGGCCTTCTGAAACGAAGCATGGTTGTTACGAACCAAATAAACTCTCTCAGCAAGCTCAAATCCCACAAGCGACAAAGGAAAACGCTGCTTTACCTCCATCAGTAAAAATTATCATGGACAGAAGGCTAATTTTATGGACGCAGTGGCTACACAGAAACAAATCTACAGCAGTGTCAATGCACCTGCTCGTTTCCTCCCAGTACTGACATTTCAGGAGATTCGTCCTCTATGAAAAAGCACGTTATGCAGCTCAATCGCCCATTACTATACAGAGATTTTAAAATTTGGCTTCACTACACGTTGCAGCATCACGGCACTGACCAGCGATAATAATTCAGTTTCAAAGCAGCATTCTGGTATTTTGAAGTTAGGTCAGACAATGCCCAGACTTCTCTGGTCACCGTCTCAAGAAACACCAATTCTCTCAAAGTGTCTCTTTACCAGCAAGAAGGTGGATCCCACCTCCTCCCCCCCGCCCTAGGAAATCTGGTGCAGAGACAAGGAGGGCTGGAGGCTCAGCATGACCTCTCTGGTCCCTCACCACCTCATTCTGTGAAGAAACACACATCCAAGATTGCTCTGAATCAAGCCATGCATGGACCTGTACATAGCTATCCCATTTCCCAGACAACTGTATCTACCATCTGTTTTGCATCCTTTGCTTCAGGAAGTTTTAGTCAGAAGTCTCAACAAAATACTCTGCGATGCTCCAACAAATCAAAAAACTTAAAGTTTTTTCAAGAAGTCTTCTCACCAGTTCTACTCGTTACACAGCCTGTACCATGCGCTTTTCCGTTCAGCATCTAAAAGAAAAAAATGCCTCATGCTTCTTGGTAATCTGTTTTTGAATAACGGAAACATAGAATATCCATATCCCATTCACAGTACCAGAAGTAGCACAAAATACATGTATGGTATGCTCCCTCTCTGCTCCTGTGATAATTTTAAGAGTCTACTATTAGTGTGATTAACAAGGGTCAGCTCAGTCATATCACTTTAGCAGCACACGAGGTCTGTGAGCATACCTGTTTGTGACACTTGCCCACCCAAATACGTAAGCTGGTCTTTTCCTCTTTCAGAATTAACTCTTTGCTTGTAAGTGCTACTTGAACAAAATTTTGAGTTTGTGAGGAGGCATCCTCCTCCATGCTCTTCCTTACCGCACTAGTGCTTTAAAAAATTAGCATCAGGAAAGGTGCCGACATAATATCCTAATTTAAATGGTTATTTTCCCCCTTGTTAAATCCTCAAGCGTTTTGAATAAAGCACCAAGGTATAATAGAATGTGAATAAGTAATGAAAGATAAAGAAGGGGATTTAAATAAAATATTCCCTATTACCATTCTTAATTCTTATCTATTGTTAAGACGACAGCCATCTGGAATATTACAGCAAGGTGTGCACCCAAGAAGAACCCAGACAGAACAAAACACAATTCAAAACCCAGAATAACAATCGTAAATCAGGTTTTTAAGAGGATGCCTGGCTACCAAGAAACCCTGCAACCGTGTCAATTTATCTTATTCCAGCCTGCATTTTGCTGGACGCAAGGCTGGCGATCCGAAGTTGAGGGTAGGATTCTGCAGGACGCTGCTGTGAAAGGGTCTCCGGTAAGAGGGTTTCCCCTCCCGCAGCCCACTCGCAACCGCGCAGGACGCGTCTCTCGTGGCAATGCCGCCCTCTCGTGCTGCCAGGACAGCAGAGGAGACGCTCGGCCTCCAAAAAGCTATCATTACTTTAATTGTAGATTAATTACAGCCTTTCACCAAGGTCAAAAGGAACACTCGGAGGCAGCATAAATGGTATTATGTGGAAAATACATAATGTTAAAAAGCGCCTTTTTCTTTTAATGTACAATTTGACATTTGCTGCCTTAATGAGTACAGAGCTTGCCCCTCAGTATAAAACCCTGCAGTGAGGCATCTCTCTCGTGTACAAAAACAGTGACCCTTTTACCCACACACCAAACAAAATTCAGTGAATGTGAGGCTTTTCTCTAAATTAAATAATTCTTGGAAAATACTTTCTGTCGAAATTAATTCTTTCCCAAGTGAGACCGGCCAATAATGTTACGCTACCTGTAATTATATTTATGTGGTATTTGTAAGAACATCAAACTTTTAAATGGATCCAATTCAGAAGTAATGGAAACAGCAGTGCAGAGTGGCTGTTGAGTGCAAGCAATAAATCATATAAATTGCATAATTACAACTTCCCATGGCTCCAGAGACAGTTTGCACTAGGAAAAGCAATGAACAATAAAGCAGGATGAGTTTTCTAAGCCCTAAAAGGAGAAAGCTCTAGTACAGTAGTCAGGACGCAGAGGTAATAGCACAGTCACTCCTCCAGAGCATGTTCAGCTACTGGGGACCCACCACCCCGCTCCAGCCTTGCCCCTGTCCTGCGGGTCAGGGGAGCCAGAGAGGTGGATTCAAATCCTAGGAACAGGAGAAACTGAAGCCAGATCCTGCACACTGCGGTCGCACCCTAACCATTGGGCCACTGATCTCCCACCTCTTCTTTAAGGGGGGGCGGAAGGGGGGGACTGGAATTCACCTTATTCTGGAGGTTTGCAAGGGGAGGAGACTTAAGCTTTGCTGTAGGCTGAAGGAAACATTTCATGCATTACTAAATCAAGAGCTTCTTCCAATCTACAATAACTTCTCTTCAAACGTATCCTCGGTTTTTGTGCCTCCTCCCAGCCCCTGCTTAAATTCTTCCATTGAAGCCTTTTTTTTTTCCTTTTTCCCCCCTCCCTCAATTTTCCAGTTCATTAGACAAAATGAAATATAAATTATTTGCAGTGTCCAAATCACAGCTGCCCCCTCAGGACAACGAAGGAAGAGCCCCTTCCCTTTTTTTTCTCTATTGTAGCTGATTTACTACCAGTCACAACTGAGGGGAGCCAGTACCATACCCTGCCAGGCAGGGAAGTGCCTTCTCGCTGCTCTCTGATAATGCAGGCACAAAGTAAGTGGCAAAATAAGGCATAAGGCTTCTCATAATACTTAGTTAAACTGGCATAGCTGATGATACAAGACTCCAGTGAGTGCTACAACAGTTTAACTTAATGTTACTTTCTCTCTGCTAGCAAATTGCTCCTGTTTTCCAACCAATTTACGGCCCACATACCTACTCTGCTGTTATAACTGTTTACGGTAAATCAGATTTGCCTCTGATTGTTGAAGCAGTAACTCTCAGCGAAGGGGACAGCAAGAACATATTTCAATCTAATAAAATAAATGACGGCAGACTAAGCTCTCTTAAAGAATGCCTTATCAAACCCTACAGATTGTCATTTCACAGAGGCGGGGGGGTGGTTGCTGAAGCTGGGAAGAGTTAAAGAGCTTTCTGTCAATCACACAGTGTGCTAAAAATAACAAAAATAATATGCGAAGAAAGCAATCACCTACAGTAGGAATGGGAAACAAAAGCTAAATGAGTTTTGCTCGTGCTAGTGACCTTTGACTGCTAGATGGTCAGGTAACTTTTCCTACCTAACCTCTTATTACAGAGTTATTCTTGGACAGCAACGCCTCTATTACTCTGCTTTTTACCTATTTCATACCATTAAAAGCTCACAACACTCAGACTCAAACTATTCCCTGAAGAATACCCTATGTACTGAAGCAGAATTCTTCATTAAACAATCATTTTAAGTAGGTTGTTTCCAGAAATGTATCTTTTTGCCTTTTTAAAGTTTACAGCTAATGTAATTTCCAGAAATATTTTGGGTAGGCAACTTTATCACCAGTTCTGCTGTCCAGCAACGAAACACCACAGAGGAAATAAGGACAGAAAGAAAGAGTAAGTCCAAAGCCATCTTGGGCTCCCCGATGCTTCACATAGCACAACCACTCCTCTGTGGGGTCAACACACTCTCCCTTGAGAGCTTAGTACTTCATCGCAGCTCAACATGGTCCTTTTTCTAAAGGGGAACTGAAAGAACAGATGGGAACCTGGCAACCATTGCTGAAGGAAACTCGTGTTTTGTGACATGCGGTGGCACAGCTAAGCCAGGGTTAGCCAGCCACAAACCCTTTAAGCACCACATCAAACGGGGATAAGGGGCAGGGGAAGAAAAATAGCAGGTTTGTGATACAGAAACTGTACAACAGCGTACGTGCACCCACCCGAGAGCTACGCAGAGCATCTTCTCTAGCCTGGTTATCATTAACAAGAGCAGACCACCTTATAGCAAAGGAGAGCAGTATTTTGAGTGAAGGCGCTTCATCACAGCATCCACCTGTTCTGGGACAGGAAAAGGACCTGGCAGTATCGAGCACTACTTAAACTAAACAGAGATGGGTCTCCTTCTGCTTTGAGGATTTCAGATATGTTGCTGCTGGGAGCAGGGAGTGAAATACTGTCAGTTAGTCCCTGCTGGTTTACGCTGCCACAAATAGTAAAATACAGCCCTGTCCTGGTTTCAGCTGGGATAGAGTTAATTTTCTTTCTAGCAGCTGTTATAGTGTTATGGTTTGGGTTCAAGAAGAATGTTGATAACACACTGATTTTTTCAGTAGTTGCTAAGTAATGTTTAGTCTAAAGTCAAGGAGTTTTCCGCTTCTCCTGCCCAGCCAGCAAGAAGGCTGGAGGGGCGCAAGGAGCTGGGAGGGGACACAGCCAGGACAGCCGACCCCAACTGGCCAAAGGGGTATTCCAGACCATGGGACGTCACGTGCAGTATATAAACTGGGGGGAGTTGGCCAGGGGGGCAGATCACTGCTCGGGAACTAACTGGGCATCAGTCGGCAAGTGGTGAGTAATTGCCTTGTGCATCACTTGCTTTGTATATTCCAATTATTTTATTATTATTATTGTCATTTTATTATTGTTATTATTATCATCATGATTTTCTTCCTTTCTGTCTTATTAAACTCTCTTTATCTCAACCCACAAGTTTTACTTTTTTTCCCCGATTCTCTCCCCCATCCCACTGGGTGGGTGGGGAGTGAGTGAGAGGCTGTGTGGTGCTTAGTTACCGGCTGGGATTAAACTATGACAAGCCTAAAGAAATTTCTTGGGATAGCAAGAAGAAAGCATGTACGCAGGCGAAAGAAGCAGAAATAGCTTCCCATTTGGCTTATTCTCTTCCACTAAACTTCTAGGCTGGAAAAATATTTGTCAGCAAGTATTGGAAATTTTTAGAGCAACCATCGAACTACAAAGTCTACAAATCATGCAAGTAGAACGAAGAATCTTTCTGCAACTCAGGTTTGCTACATGTGGATTGAAACAAGGAATGAGCCTGCTGTGTTATTTAAGAAGAAGTAATGTTAAGCATCAAATGTGAAAAGCTTGGTTAAACTGGGGAAAAACAAAGATGACAACAAAAATTCTTTACAGAATAGAAAATAAAACTAACAGCAAAGTCTGCCCATTCAGCTTACTTCAGGAACCATTTGCATCAGAAAAGCTAGTAGAAATGAGAGATTAGCATAATAAATTAAATTAAATTATTTTGCACATATACGGATACAAGTAAAAAGACTACAGAAAATAGAAAAGGTTTGAACAGAGATGAAGAAAGATAAAAGTTAAATAAAGGAAAAATACATGTCAACTGGACTTAGGAAGATGAAGGCTTACAATGAAAGTAAACATATAACAAAAGTCAGAAGAACAATTAAGGAAAAAAAAAAGGAAAAGTTGTAAACAATGCCGAGATTTTAGAGGTTAAAACATTTTTTCTGCTGCAGAGATGCATGGCATCTATCAGAGATGGAGAAGCAGTAAAGCACACGCTTTGCAGAACACGTAATGCTAGGAAAAGGGTATAAAACAAACGTAGAAATGCCAAAGACGACAAAACTCTGGGGGTTCAGAACTTTTAACACAACTCCCAAAACCCAAGAGAATTTTAAAAGATACAGATTTTCTTACTACTTTGTATTTCTTTGAAAGGCACAAAAGGATGCCTGGTACCCCACCTAGGGGGATGCTACAGAAGCAGAACTAACTAATAAAAGTATACCCCGATGGTTCTCAGCTGCAGTTCAGCATTTTAGCACTGTGACAAAGTATTCTAACACAGGAAAAGATCCTGGTGCCCTGGTACTTTATCCTACAAAACTGTGAATATGTCTTCCATTTATACCGGTGAATATTGGTTTTCAAGGTCAGACAGACAGCTTGTAAAATACTCCATGCTTTTAGAGCATTCTGTGTTTTCCTGCAGTCTCCATTTCCCTAAGCAATCCACTCAAACGCTACGTAAGTAACCTCAGCAGGGGTCACCAGGAGAGGCAAAATGCAAGCAGCATAAGAATGAGGTAACACCTACATACTATGCCTTTGAGGGATTAAACAAGTCAGAGAACACTTGGACACGGAAGCTTCTTTTAAGAATAAATAAATCAGGTCTTGAATTGTGCACTGCCCTGGAAAAGGTGTGAAATTGTGCTCCACGTGATTAGGAGCTCAAATGTACAGAACTTCAATGAATTACTGAATTGTAAGAAAACAATTTCATATAGTGTAAGCTAGACAAGAAAATAAACCACGCAAAGATTGAAAGAAGTATTGGGAGCTGGTGAATTAAAAACGAAAGAAAAAAGGGGAAGGAACAGAACCAGGAGCTACTGCTAACAGAACCCAGTGAATTGTAACACCAACAGAAAATGTTAATAACATTCTGCATTGGACTTCACTCATCTAAACCAATAACAAAATAGAAATAGCTTCTCTAGTTATCATTACATTGATAAAACAACAGTTCCAGAATGCAAGCCTAACAAGAGATTATTGCATTCGCTGATCCTGGGCATCTGCAAGACACGGGCAGCAAGATTTCTCTGAATTCATTCCAGCTGGAACTACGTATAAAAAAAAAAAACCAAACAGTTACTGGGAATTTACAACAATCTTTGCTGAACTCTGGCAAAAGCTAATTGTCCTGTCAGCTAAAAGGTGAATGACTCATTTTTTAATCTAAAGTTGTCAAGCTTCAATTGCTAGCCATTAGAAGCGATCACTTCTGCTTTTGTCTATCTACCATAATGATCTTTCCACTATGTAGTTCTGGTCTCTGAGCAGGCAGTTACAGGCTGTCACCAAATGATCTTAGACTTCTGTTCATTAAACTGAGCAGACACACTAAGCACCTTGAGCATTCCATGACTACGCCTGTCTCCCAACCCTTTAATCTCCCACGACTGCTCTACAAATTCTCTTCAATTTATGAAAGTACTGACTTCATTCCACCATTGAGCACCACCTATGATGTTCTGGGAGATATGAAACAGAAATATTAAAAAAAAATTACAAGTTCTATCTTTTGTCAACATTGGGGAATCAGCTACTCGCAATGCAAAAAAAAAAGGGGGGGGTTAATTAAAAAAAATGAAAAAGACTAGTTCAAATGACAATCTAAAATGTCTTTTTTTCTTGAAACTGCTGAGCAAACCAATTCTGCGATCAGTGCAAATACACTCACATTTCACTCAAGACAAACTCCAGGCAATGGAGAACGCTCTTACCTAGCAGAACAAGAGTACAATACTGTCTCAGGCTGCCTGCGACAGCAGAACAAAGAGGGCTCATACCTGCAACTGGTTTTAACCAGCCTCATTGGTAAAGACTATTCAGATACATGGACTTTATTTTTCAATTTCCTCTGGTCTATAACCCATACTGCAGACAGGTTGTTGGCAAAATAGTTTTGAGTATTAGCCAATTTGCTCATGAAACGTCTTCAGGCTACGACACTGACACACCATCCACGCTTTTTTGGGCTGGCGGAAGACGAAGTCAAATACTTGCAGAAACTGTCAAAAGCTCTGTTCAGCACCAGAAAACTGCAGGAATAGTTGTGTCCCTCTGTAGAGTTTTGTTATTTTTAAGTCTTCCCAAGGCTGTCATTGCTTAGCACGTAACCAGAAACCACACGGAGAAAAAAAAAGAGCTAAGCTAACAAAGATTGACATCCACACCTTTGTTAACGCCATCTAAGGTGCCAAAAAGGACAACACCATTTTGGACATTTCAACCAGTGTCCAAGGCTTATTTAGAGGGCACCTCTCCCACTGGAATAATATCCTCCCACCCAAGAATGTGGCTGACCACTTCATGAGCTAACGAAGCATGGTATGTTACACTGGTACTTAAACAGCTTTCTTCACAGGTACTGAATAGAAAGAACAAACTTTATACCAGGGTTTTAACATTTTTCTGCTGGGACATGCAAATTTTTATTTTGATCACTAGATGAGAATTGACAAGAACATTTATATACCTGAAAATACAAGAGCAGTACATTTCATTCAGGTCATTCTTTTACTGCAGTAGCAAGAATAAATGCTACAGGTGATTCTGTTGGAAATGCCACATTGCAAACGCTCCGACTCGTAAAAAAATTCTTTTTCTCCTAAGACAAACACTGTCCTAAAATAAAAAATTCATTGCAAAAGTCGAAGGGCTGTAAGTTCACTGAACTAAAAGCAAAGCAATTAGCTTTTAGCTTAAAAACTACAGAATAAAATACCTGTTTCTTCTTTAACAAGAGGCTTACCAGCCGCAAAACATATCAATTTGCGATAAAACTGAAGAATTTCCTAGTTAAAAGAATTTCTTACCAAATCCTGCTCTTTCTTATGTGGACAACTCTTCCATCAAAGTAAAAGGACCTGCATGCAAGCAGCTCAGATCAGAAATGGATGCTTCAGCTTCAATAGAGCAGAATGTCAGAGCCTGAACTCGGCCAAAACTGGAGGCAAAACTCTTACTGATACCAATGGATCAGAATTTCTGTCTCCGTGTATTTTCAAAATTCTCTCTCAAACAAAACATTTAAAATCTAGAATACAAGAGATCTCCCATTCCTGCTGTTTCCTGCAGGATTTAACAAATTTGAAAGGTTCTTAAAGTCAAGCCCACAGGAGACACGGCTCGTGCCTATTTGCTTTTCTCTGGCACAGAGCACAGATAATTTTTCTCTGCACAGTGTTTTAGAATATAGGAACTGGGAAAAAAAATAGTAGAGAAAATATTACTATGACTTCTGATCTAGATATAGGATTGTTTATCTGCACAAAAATACACATAGTTAAAGCCTGTCATTTCCAGCTCGCGTTGTTAATTATATTTCAGTGCACCTCACTAGATAAGAGGTATAATCCAGCCAAAAGTGTATAAAGGTTGTAGTCCAAATTATGCAATGTGTCTTCCAGCTGATAATTCCAACAGGTAATGAACTGTTTAATCTTATGCAGCTTGGCAAGCACTGCCTGTTTATCTTTACTCAAGCCTTCAACATGCACATCAGACCAAACACATCTCCTGCAAATATGATGACTGAATCTTCTTTTCAGTTAGCATCAAAGTTTTATACGACAATATTTTTGTATAAAGAAATAAACCAGGGTTTGAACAAAACAAAAAAACAATAGTCTTTCAAATATCCCGTTTGATATATTTCTTACATTCCTTACATGATCTCAGCCTATCAGTTGAAATCTGGCAGGTAATCAGAAATACTACTAATCACTAGCACCTGCTGCACATGGACCACAGATTCTGTGCAACTATAGGTGAAAAAATCCCTGGTCTTACGCTATTGCCTGCTACTACCATCTCCTGTGCTTGAGTATTCAGTCGGCGGACCACAGACCTCACAACATGATTGTAACAGAAGCAGTTGTTGCCTCCACTCCTCGTACAAGGAAACCATGGCACAAATCAACTGAAACATGAGCAAACTCTCTCTGTTCCTGCTCCAGCGAGAAGAGAAATCAACCTGAAGGATACAGAGCTCCAGCTCCTGACTCCAGGCATTAGCAGTTCCTTGGGTTTCTGCCTTTTACTCCAGTTTATGTCTCCAAGGACAGTAGGAGTATGACAATTCTTGGACCAAAACTTGCAATTCCTGAACAGGAGATACAAGGTATTTAACTCTGCTCTAAATAATAAGATTTCCATTGCCTCAGAGTAATCAGTTAGGATTTAACGGAAGTACAGAAAAAGACAAAGAGCTTAGAGAAAAACCCCAGGAACTGTAAATAGATTTTCTCTGGGGAATCATAGTCAGAACAAATAATCTCTCTTTCTTCTATTTAAATTCTCTGTATTTCCACTTTTGTCTCTTAGTAAAAGGTGCAAAATGGAAGAGGTTTTCTGTTGTAAAGCCTTCCTTAGGATAATGCATGCAGCATTAACATAATTTGGGGGACATTATTTCTAGCTGTTCTAGAAAGGACTACAATTTCAGTGGTTTTATTCTGTTTCATCATCAGATGATACACCTCCCCCATCTTTCGATAAATATTTTCCATTACACCAGATTTGGTTATACTTCTGCATATCTGTGGGTATAAAGCCTGCAGCATGCTTGGAACCCTGTGGTGACTCAAGTAAACTATACAGCAGACAGTCATTTCATTCATTTTAGTGTGTAATTATTAAGTGAAAAGTCAGTCATCCCTATTTCACAATAGCTTAATTACAGAAACCTTCATTTAGCTTGTATCTTTACTACTGTATTTGCAAACACCTCAAAGAAAATCTTAAACCAATAACAACAAGAAAGAACGAGGCAGAAAGATCGAACTACTCTATCTGACAATCAGCAGGAACAAAAACTAGGAAAAAAAAAACCAAAAAACCGTATTTCATGAGGGACATCTTGTATTCCAAATGGAATGGTATCCCAGGGGTTTCTTTTGCTCAGATGTTCGTACTCCTAGATGCTGTATCTGAATATTGCCAGTCAATATCAAAGCACAGATGAAAGGTAATGTCTCAGAAAATTATCTGACTTTTCATTCAGTCACTGAGGTCACTTTACCATCAACGTAAGGAGGTACAATTCTTTACAAATTGCATGCATTTTTGCAAGCGTAGAATTAGACTTGTACGCTGTAACTTGACAACACTGCCAAAACTCTTGAATGAAAACTTTTGGGTGGAAATGTATTAATGTGCTAAGATTTTGAAACAAAATATATACATCTGAAAAAATACCTGTAACTAAAAAGTTAAACGGTATCTTTACTCTCCGGTTCTGCTGCAGTATAGTCCTGTCCCAGGACACCAATTTTACACCAGTGATCACAGATGACCCAAAACAACATTTTCTTACTTACAGATAAAAATAAATACAATCCAAACCATTAACTGAATGTAAAATGCTGTAGTACTTTTATCTGCAGAAAGTCTGAATCTCTGGAAGGATAACTGCCTGAGATTGGTTTCACTGAAGTGCTACTTGAAAACAAACTGACACTATTCCTTAAATATCCTATCCATCTCTACACTCATCCTCAAATGAAAGTAAATGAGGCAAAGCATCCTAAATAGCCCTTTGCACATTTGGGGGACCTAAAAAATATCATGCTACGTTAACATAACTTGAACAATGTCAAAAAAAAAAAAATGAAGAAAACAAAGCAAAACCCTGCTGTATGACACTGAGAATAAAAACCAAAACGAATACAACTTAAAGAAACCTGTGAATGCTAGGCCAACTGTTCACTGACTTTTTCAATAAAACTTCAGGTTTTTAAGAGGCCAAATACTGTTTTCATACTTCCAACCTGTTAATGTTTCAGGATCAAGTTGTCAAATACATGCTGCAATCCCATCCAACAAGTCCTGACCAAATACACACAGGCAGTACCTCTATGAAATGGCAAAACAAACAGAACCACAAAACCAATTACATGAGTGTCTCAGCTACCTCGACTGTGAGACAAGGACAGCAGTATTTACCTTTCTTTGAAAAATAATTCGATCCTATCTGTTAAGTGTAACTACGTATGTCAGCAGTTTTCCCGGTCCTCTTCTGAGCACCCCACCGTCCTCAGACAGGCTCCACCTTTCTGCCCACCTCCGAGCAGCTCCAGTCTTTTCAGACACAACTTTTATCTTTCTGCCAAAACTGGATTTATCTTAATACAACATGTAGAAATGGCAGCTGTACACGATCGAGAAAAACAGAGCTTCACAATGAAATAAAACAGGGAGTTCAGTAGCATGACAAGTACTATCTAGTCAAACTCCAGAAGAAGTGGCAAACCTTAAAGAATGTTGGTTGGTTGTCACCAAGGCTAGTATTGTGCTAATGTAGTTAGAATTGCATAAGGGAACCTGTTCCGTCTGTCCGATGAACAGAAGACACTTTAGTATTTCTTTCCTTTTTAAATCCTAGCTTTCTGGCATCTTAGCATTTCACTCCTCCTGAAACTAGCTGTAGTCATTTAAAAAAAAAAGTGAAAGTTCAATCTGAGCCCGGTATCTCAGAAGATGCAGCTGCAGAATTAGAATCTAATGATTAAAATTGGTGGTATGCACTTCCAAATTTATTCCAAAGTCACTCGTCTGTATTGCTTCATATTTATCCTGTTGCAGCTGAACTAAAAAGCAGAGTAATGCAGAAACCTAGAGCAGAGATGGCAAACCAAGAATAATTCGGTATTACACACACCCCAAAAGTTTAATGCATGTGTGTATAGCTGGCAACAGCATTCCAGATGTAAAGGAAGAAGTTCGCAGGCGTACCGTCAGAACTTTCCACTTGCTTGCTTGTTTGTACGTGCACCAGCACATTTACGAGGTTGAGGTTGCCCATCTCTGCAGCAGAAGGCCGTTCAGGAACACTTGTCACCATTGGATTGCGCTTCCATGATTCCAACAGAGCCACTCTATATTTCTGTGCCGCTATAACTTAGGAAACCTTGATGTCTTTACTGCTTATCCTAGTTAAAGGAGAGATCATCATTCTCCCTGAAGAGAGCCAGCATAAAACTTCAGACCGAGCTCTATTTCTTGCACCTGGTACATAACCACCTCTATGACTGCAAAACCAGTACCTGATCATTTCAGGAGTTATTATTCTGTGTGTAATTAGGTCATACTGCTGTCTAAAAAGCAAGAGTATTACACAGGTATAGAAAACATTTCAATCAAGTTAATAGCATCAGATCTCAGAAGAAAGAGATAGAAGAGAAGCTCACCTTTGAGCATCAACAGAGAAATGGCCTGATCAAAAGACCTCCCACAGATATCGGTGCGCTTTGAACCAAGCTGCTGTGTCAGTTCAAGTTGCCTTAACATGTACTTTCTATTCCCAGTGTTACAGATATTTGCATCCAATTATACAGAATGGCCAGATTAAATTTAATACTTCCATTGCATTTATATAAACTAAACCTCTATCCTCCAAGTGGAAACCATAAAGTATTTTACATATTTAAATGAACAACACCAGACAAAATGACCTTTATAATCACCATTTTAAGAAACACAATTACAAGTGACTCAAAACATAAGGCAAACTTTATTATGCTAAACCAGACTGGTTTCCAATCTTTTCAATCCTGAAAAAAAAATTGACATCTAAAATAAAAATGTATTACATGTTTCAGTTATAGGAAATGCTTAGCAGAACTTACTCTTTATACGTTACTAAATTATACAGATATTTATCAAAAAAGGCAATTCTGTAACACAAAAAACCCTTAACTACTTACAATTAGACTATTTAACAGAGGTGATGTTACTAAAAAAATGGGTTTACGTATTTTATATAGAATTTGTGGAAACATGACACGGAATGAAAACCGTTAGTCTGAATTTGATCCTCAAAGGTTGATAACAATTCGAAACGCAGTGACTACCGTTACAGAATTATAAGACCAAAAGTTGTATATGGGTACACTTAACCTGAAAGATCCCAAGTGCTTTAAAAAAATGACCCAAGAAAATAAGAATCATGCTCACACTCAATGAAATGCAGACAAGCACACAATATGCATAACAGTACAAGTCCAAGCAAATGCAGAAATACAGATTTTTCAAACGAAACACCAGAGAGAATATTGATGAGCAGAGTGCAATTACTCATGCTTTATTTGGCCACGACAACACAAAAGGAGCTCTGCAAGGTCGGGCTTCTTGGGTTTTTTGTTGTTGGTTTTACCTTTTCTTTTCTTACATTGACCTGGCTTTTATACGCTGCCTGACGGAAGGCTGCTGAGCACTACTTTGGAGCATCGGTTGAATGTCAGCTCAGGATAAAGGCTGCTACCAGATGCAGTTCCTGCATCGCCACCGAGGGTTTTATACTTTCTGTGAAAGCTAAACAGAGTGAACGCTGGCTAAATCTGACAAGATCACTGTTTAAATAGAGATGGCCATAGACATAAGCAATAAGCCGTTCCATTTCACCACTCGCTTGAATGACAACAAGCATTTCATATAGGCATGACATGCAGAATGTAATGACCTTGCACAAATTAGAAGTGGACATACAATGAGACTCAGAACAGCTTCTTCCTCATGGAAGCCCATCTGTTACACACTACGTGGTTCTCCTTTAATGATTTATTTAAACAGAAGCAATCAAAAGGTTCAGCTTTTCAGTTTAGAATCAGATAATCACTCAGACACAGGATGAACTGTGGAAAACAATATGGAAAGCCCATTTGGTGCAGAAAAAACAGCACTAAGGAAAAAAATTAAAACCACCGCCTGAAAAATCAGTAAAGCAAAACGTGCAATCATTTTTGTTGTGTCATATGCAGATATTGAATTGCTATTTTTTGAAATAATTAAAAGTGGTATAAAGTTTTTAATGATCTTTAAACATTTTCAAAAAGCATTACAAAAATTAGTTCGGAAGAGAAACAGAGAAGATTCTGTATAACAGCTATTAAAAGCAAATATTTAAACTAAAAAAAAAAAAAAAAAAAAAAGGCTTCCTAGTGGGAAGCACCCTGCATGTGCTTCTATTATAAGACTTTCAGTGTTGAATCTGTCAGAATAAAAATGTGTCTTTAAAAGAGAATAAGAATGCTTTGCAGTGAATGGTCATTAACAGTTTGGTAAATCACACCCTATACAATTGTATATGAAGCACAGAACCTGCTTTTCATAAATATTTCAGTATGCAAAACCAGTATTACTTTAAGCAGCACCACTAGTGGTTTCTGCTGTCCACATCATATTAAGCTTCAGACTAAGTAATTGCATCCTCCATAACGGCCAAATATGCAGCGTTTTGAGCAATGGCTGTAAAAAGCCCAGGAGAATTCTTGTTACTCTTTGAAGTACATTCTGAACACATTTTATTCTTAAGTAACTAAATCAAAATACACATTTTTTTAAAAAGCAAATTTAAATATGGACTTGGGTAGGTTTCTTTTCTGTTAGAGGACAAAAAGCTATGAGATATTCTGTGCAAGCATGCAGAGTATGTGCATCAAACAAGAGGAAGAAAAACTGAGTGTGAAAGAAAATTCCAGCTTCCTAAGAACCCCCTCTACTACATCTAATTCATTATTTAATAAACATATCTGTTCAGTTCCAGAAAGCTTCACTCTGCAAACAGGCTGGTAAGAGCTTCGGGACTTACACAAGCAATTTCTAAGACAATAAAACTCAGTGATGTCAATCAGACTTGTGCAGTAGAGACTGAAGTATCAGCCTCCAAACAATACTTTTTAAAAAGGGGTTAAAAAGCTATTTTGATGTGCATGATAGCCTTTATTTTATATGTCCTCTAGAAATTAATTCAGTATAGAAATTCCACTTAAGATGACTTGGCAAGCTCAACCCAGCAATTAGACCGCACAATACCCTCCCCCCTAGTTTTGTGCATACATACATTATTTACCAGGACATGCTTTCCCAAAAGTGTAATAGGGGCAGAAAATGGCCGAGTGCAGCCAGAAGAGGAATTCAGCAAATGAGGCAGGAAAACCTGCCTGTCAGTACTGGTAACGAGGAAACCAAGACAAGCGCGTAGGTTTCATTTCCAACCCTGGGTTTCAAATGCCGATCAACCCAAGCCAGGATTCATAAGCGCAATCCAGCAGTTTGGCAGACAGGCAAGTAATGAAGCTTCACTTGTCTGGAACACGGGTTTGGTTGTTGTGGGCTGCAAAGCAGTTCTCTTCCTTACCATAACAGAACCTTCTGACTTCATAAGGCAGAGCCGCTCAACAGTAAAGCACAAGACCTTCAGCAATTTTCCCAGAACCGTTATGTCTTAGGCTACAGCAATACCTGCAGTCTAGAAGAATGCAAAGCTCACACAGAGTATCACTTGATTTCCAATCTGTTTATCGCAAGTGATTAATTCAATCACGATTGACGCTACAGCAATCAGGAAACTTGGTTTCACCACCATTTCAGGTAAAATTCCGTGACCCCTGTGTCCCTGGCTTTCCTGTCTGTAAAATGGCAATAACAGTTGATCACTTTTATAGAAGTGTTTTGATGCCCTCAGAAGAAAGCTACTGTCTAAAGGGCAAATCAGTACTACTCATCATAAAACGCTAATAAATAGCATTACTTGTCGATGCTTCTATTACCCAATGGGAAAACCATTTTTGAGCATCTCTAAAAATACAAAAGGATTTTTGTCAAATCTCCTTTACAGGGAGCACTGACAGCTCTCAGCACAGTAAGCCAAACCCCATTTTTGCACTACATCTGCAATATCTTTTATACTTGGGCAGCTGGCACAAAGTGAGAAAATTCATTAACATGCTAATGATGTGTCCTATTTAAAATTCCAGCTCTGATTATTGTGTGATTAAGTCTCTTCCCTTGACGTCTGCTTCCTTATATTCTGCATTACTGTGAGAAATCAACAATTATTAATGAAGTAAAAAATAGGTGATCAATTTACACACAAGAGAAAGACCAACATACACACATATTTTAACATTTCCGTTTCTTTGTTCAATTTTTTCCAGACAAAGTGGTATTATATTCGGGGGGGTGGGGGGGGTGGGGGGAAAACCCAAAAATATCAAAGTAAGTTTTCAGGAACTTCACAGGCACAAAACATAACAGTTCAAGTGCCAGATGATGTAGAAATAGCCATGCGTAGGAATACCTGCACAGAAGGCTTAAAGGTGATACATTAAAAAAAGAGGGCGGGCTCCTGATGCAGAGAAAAAAGATTATTCCCTGGAAACAAACACAAAAAGCAAGAATGAGGAGACAACAGCTCCAGCCAATCCAGCTACCTTTCCTGGAGAAAAATGATGCATCTCCTTTCTACACTGGAAGACATATAAACCCACTAACATTTAAACTAGCATAAACCTTCAAAGACGAGAAGACTATGGGACCTCTTTCTCTACGTTACTTTTGGTAACCTACGTTTAGTTTATGGACGGATGCCTATTTCATAAAGACTTGAGCCAAAGCACAGCACAACCGTGCCGCAAGGAGGAATCGCAGGTACATGCCTACTGCACACCAGGACACAGATCAGCCAGCCTAGCCCAGATCATTTTTGCTGTTTAAGTTAGCATGGCTAATTTGGCCTGCAGGGCTCCCTAATGAACTCCGGGTAGAGAGAGAGCAAAAAAAAGCTGTTAGCAGAGTTAGATGGAGAAAGGATTCCTCTCGCTGGCTCGTAGCTGTAGAGGGACAAGTCAAACTAACCAGGAATGGGCTGCACCAACCGACCACTCACACGAATTTAACCCACAGCACAGAGCAGCTGAGCCCGTGCTGCACTACTAGCTCAAACAGCAGAAGCATTTTAGGAGCCATTTTCCTGCCAGACTACACTCTTCCAAAATCACAGTGTCACCACCAGCAACAGGTCAACACGTCCCCCATCACGAACCCCACACCGGTGGCTGCATCATCGCTTATGCCAATGCTGGCACTCCCACCACGTGCTGGTGGGTCTCATGGCTGTGCTAATGCCCCGCTCACATCAGGTTTCAGGTCAGCACTGGGCTGGCGTATGGGATGGGCACAATTATCTCCAGTTCTTTTGAACAACAGCAAAAACAAATGGTTTTCCAGTTGTTTATGCTTTATTCCCCAAACACGAAAGTACTGGTCAAAATAACAACTGGTTCTTAAAAGCAGATGCCATCTTTAAGATACAATCTATTTACTATTTTCCACAGAGTATCAGAGGGCTTTTACTCAATTAAACATGTTGGTATCAAACTCATGCTAGTGTTCTCAAACCTAAGTGAGTTTCCAGTTGTTAAAGAAAAAAAAATGGTGCAGATTACGTGCATGGGGGCAGCGACAAAGAAGAGGGAAGATCCCAGGATTTCAATTTATGTATCTCTGACTAGTATGTGCTTGATAGAGTTTTATTTTACACCAGGATAAATTTCTCCCTACGCCTACAGAATCACAATAAATTAAAAGAACAACCCACACAGGAAACACACAGTGTTTTGCAATTTATTGTCATAAATTGTAGGACAGAAGAGGTCAGACCAAGAAGACACCTCATTACAGCTACATAAATGCAAAGGGAACATAAAGAATCTATGAACTACAACCAATTCTGTTGCTTCAGCAACAGGCTTGCACAGGTTTTGTTTAAAACCCTGCTGAAGAAAAATACAAATGAGAAGTGCATGTGTATTATAGGAAGTTTAATTGTCCCAGAAACAAATAAGCAACAAAATAGACAGATTGGAAAGTCAGAACCCCCTTCTAACTCACTTGCAAATCCAAGCAAAGAGGAAGCATGGCCTGATGTGGGGCTGAATCACACGGCTCAGGTAACAATGCACTACTTTGAGGAAATCATTTTTGAAATTTTTTACCATCTAGTTTCTAAGAAAGTTCTTATCTAGTAGAGTGTGTGTATATACATTCCTCTAGGCATCTTGAAAATATTCTCTTAGACATATTCCATTGCCTACAAAACTTTTTGTTTCTAAAATAGCTTTTGCCTGTCTACTTGCCTATGAGGAAATTTCATATACTTTTAAAACAGAGGCACTTCCCTCTCTTCAACCAACCTACTGCTCATAAGATCCTGAAAAAGAAAAGACATTTCAAACCCCTAGAGCTTTAAAGTAGCTCTCAGATTTGTACTTAGCTGTTTAGAGGCAATTATAGTAACTGTACATTGTAGTCAATTAAATGTTATTCAGCCTTTTCATTTAATCAAGCAGCAAGGCCACTTTATCTGCTTAACTTCAGGAGAGAGTACAACAGACAAAAGGATAAGCCATGCCTCGGAATGATTTTGCTATTTTGTTGTCAGTAGCTTCCCCAGTAATTGCATAGAACTTCCCCAATGCCACCGTGACACTACAACCCAAGCGCGCTACTTAACAGTTACACATGAGCTGTTTGGCAAGCTGTTTAACCCCCATCTCAAGCGTAAATTTACAAAGAGAACTCTTGCCTTCAGAACCAGGCACCCTTTGCACCTCATTCGTTCAGACTCATCGCTAAATAGGTTGTATATATACTAAATATTTAGTTATATATACTAAATATGGTTCTATTGTCACAGCCAACTGCATCTACTACTTCCACATAAAAGTCTGTGTATGTTTCTCTGTATTTGAATAACTGCACCGTATCATCGTTGTTACAAAAAATGGGCTTAGAAAGGAAAGTTTTTGAGAACTGGGCTAAGAGATCTCCAAAAGCTGCACATGGCTGGGATATCCCTTCTCTCCGTCAACTTCCCCCACCTCCAGTGGAAACAGCTGAGAGCATATTCAGCATATTGCTTACCTAGCTCCTGGCCAAACTTTCCTCAGAAAAAAATCAGTATGTTTTCCGAAATGCAGGATGGTTCATCAAACCCAGTAGACTTCTAGGCGCTCATGACTGAGCAAAAGCTGTAACAGCTTGTGAACTACTTACCAAAAGCAGCCTCTCCTTGTTCAAGTTCTTGTTTCAGTCTGGTGTAATCATCTTTAATTCTCTCTAATTTTCGGACATTTCTGGCACTCAGAACCAACAGTTCATTGAGAAGTCCTTCCAGCCCCTCCTTCTCAGATGTTAATGATCTTATTTCTTCTGTCAGATCCTTCGCAGTACTGAAATTACTTCCTGTATGTTTTGTGGGAGCAGGGGAAAGAAGGAGGAAAGAGACAATGAAGCAGACACTTGCAACATCAGCAGGTTACGGAGCAAACAAGGGAAATTAAGCAACTGTACTTCCCATCAGCAACCGAAAGACCAATT
>VYZV01039453.1:53657-65925 GCA_013401275.1 Pandion haliaetus | reverse complement strand
GGATTCAACATTCTTCAGAGAATACAAACCTTTTTCTGCACTCTGTCAGTGGGGAATGGGCAGCAAGAGTAATTTCTTTAAGCGAAGTCTTACAAGTGGAGTTTTCTGTCTAGGGGCAGTTACCAAAAATCACGATGCCACATTTGGCTATCTCCTCTCTTGTAAAGAGGGATTTCTTCTACTTTCTTTGCAGGAAGATACCACAGCAGAACTAGGACTTTTTTTTGTTGTCAGGGAAGAGTCACTACCCAGGGTTGTACAGGATAGATGTGCTCTTGAAAAGGCAGAGGACCTTAGGACAAGTAGTTTACAACTTTGAAAAACTCTGCCAAGTCCAGATTAAAAAAAAAGTCTGACCCACAGGAGATAATTTGAGTTTGAAATCCTGTTTAAAAGTCCCTGTTATAGGGGGTTCAGTAAGGACATTTTGGAATTGGACTCTAAAGGAAGATCAGAAGCTCCCTCCCAGTCAGTGTTTTAGATGGCTTAGGTCTTAGATAAACAAAATTTAACAGCTCCAGGCATACCAGCAGGCCACTCCTTTATTTCCATGCACTATACTTTCTAGGCTGAACTTTACCACTCACTCCCAAACCTTCAAATACCACTTACTGCTAAAAGCTGATGCTTAACCCTACCAAGAACTGCTCTTGCTGCCCCTGAAGATAAAAACCCCATTTGCCACCTTTGTGGAAGAATTATCTTGGGTGGAAAGGCAAATTGCTCTTCTCATTACAAATGGGTTTCCAGACCAGTAGGCTGGTCTGAAAGTACCCAGACTAATCAGATTACACCTAATATGCAACAAGCCACTCTGTTATCATTTGAGGCACAGACCCTGTGCCTCCATCCATGTTGGAAGCATCTCACCCCACAGATTGTCCCACTGTTGTCCTTATGGTCCAGCATTGATAGGGTATAGAGCCCAAATATCCTTGTTAAGAGACACACTGTGCTGGACTCTGCTCCAGACAGCTCCTGATCTGATGAGTGTCACAAGAGAGGGGATGAGAATACAGCAGAAAAAGCAATGTGGTTCAGCCCTGCTGCAAATTGCATTTTTCTTCACTATGCACAGTGGCAGCTTGTCATCTGCCCAGCCATGGGTCAGCAAGCCAGGATTGTAGGCATCTGTGTAAAAACAGCCTGAGGAAAGATTTGAAGGGAGATTGCCTCCTAACAAGGGATATGGCATTGATGTCTAGGAAGGCTGGCAAAGATGTCAGGTCGAAGTCCCCACCCAGCCTAGAGGAGCCTGTTGTAAAGCACCTGAAGTGAAAGAGAAAGGGCCAGCATTTTCCAAGGTATTAGATTTCTAAAAAGTTGGTGGCATCCTTGTGCCAGCACAAACTTTTTAGTGAAATGTTGTTGTTCCGAGTCCACCCCTTTCTGCCAATAGCCCAAGCTTCTGATTTGGGTGGCTTAACACAACCCACCAGCTTTACAAGTACTTCTTCTAGATGGATGCCAAGTACCCAACCATGGTACCCAGAGGACTTAGCAGGCAAGGGTGTTTCTCTTGGGAATCTGCAGCCAAGTAAACCACCACAGACCTAGCTTCTTTAAACTGGCTTTCCACCCAATGTAAGAGCTGACAAATCAGCCCTCTACACAGTTACTGACCTGGAAGTTGCATTTGAGTGCTTATCGGAGTGCTTTTTATCAAGCCCATTGTGCTGCTTTTCCTGCTCTGCTCCCCCAAGGATTTGTTTCTGATCCAACTGCAGGTAAAGCAACCCATTGCAAGTGAACACACCCACACATAACACAAAAGCATGGCCAGAAGTCAGAAAAAACAGAAAGAGGAGACACGGGAACCTAAGTGTGTAGAAGTTGCTTCTGAAGTAGGCCTTGCTAGCATCTCAATGCAGCTTTGGATATCCCTTTTTGATGCAACTGGGCAGAAGCAAAAAAACCAGAGGAGGTTAACGATAGCAATAGCTATGACAAGAATAATGACATCAGTCTAAAGACTTGATAAGAGCAAAGCCATAATGAATAAGGCGAGAAGAAAGGCTGAGTCAGAATTGAGGACAGTGATTCACAAGCCCTGCTGGATTTTCTGTAGCTAACGGAGATTAGCACCCAGAGCTCTCAGCCAGCTGCAGGGGCTGTAACCTCTTTGGATGCTGTAGCTAAACCCAGAGATTAGGGACCAGAGCCCCTCATTTAGCAAGAGCTTAATAATCAGTTGGAACACCTTTAAGGACTTTTTCAATGCAAGTATCAGAAGCTGCTCTCTATAACTTGGCATTGCCAGAAAATACTTCTCAACCCAGAGCAGATGCACACACAGTGCAAATCTGCACTTGCTCAGCCTCCCATCCAAGCATCACACACAATGCAAGGAATCCACTCAAACACTTCATACCCTGCTGTTTATACACTGTCATTTCCCTTAAACCACAGGAGTACTTTCCTCTTGTTACTTTTCCACATACTTGGTGGCAGTACTTGCAGACAGCTAATGGCAGCGGGACTTGTATAATCACAGCCAAAGGGTGACACACATCCTGCAGTTCCAGTGTGGAAGTTCTCTCAATGAGACATTTTGGCTACCCTCTCCCTTCTGGTGCCAGAGATATGCTGCTCTGGAATCTGGTCTGAAATCAGGTCTATGTTTGCTCATAGCAACCTCTGAGCTACTCAAAACATTTTCATGAACCTACACAGTAAGACAAGATACCACACTGAGCACGGAAGAGTCTTCTGTCATCTGCCAGTTAATAGCTAATGCAGTTCACTACATGTGGCTTATCAAAGTAGAAAATAACCGAGTAAATGGATAGCTATACAGAAGCTAGACTGACATATCAGAGATAGAAACAAGGAGTTTTCCATTATAAATGATGAGCATGTTCACATTCATTAAACATTATCATTTTCCAAATAAAAGCAGTTCCCAATAAGACATTTTGGAGAAAAGCCATTGTCTACAATTCATATTTCTCCTTATCGCATCTCAGCGTTTGCCAAATTTCCCATAAATGCTGATGTTAATTAGGAAAACACATTTTTCCCCTGCATAGTTCATTTTTGTTTTGCTCTTGAGTTACTTTATTGGTGAAGCTGCCTTGAGGACAATACCAGTTGGCCAATAAATTCAACATATGCTTAGTGTCTTTACAAAGGTAGAAATGAGCTTTTCTTCCCAGTCAGACCCTATGATATGTAATTTCTAGCTTGTTGGAAGAAAGGTTAGAGAGACAAAGCTAGAGGAACAGCAGAAAAACCACTGACAGTCTCAATATTTCCCTTTGTTAAAACAGCATGGCACATGCTTTGCGCTTCCCAACCCTTTTCTTCAGAAAAAAAAAAAAACCAACAAAAAAAACCACTGGCACATTCTAACAGGTATTTGCTGCCAAGCTTATTTACATAAAGAAACCCAATCTGTAGTTCTACAGATACAAGAGTTGTTTGCATTATTCTAATCCAAAACTTAAAAACATCACCTTTTCCCAGTTAGCTTATCCATATAGTTCTGGGTTTAATTTACATTTTCATCTAGATTATCTTTATTGCACTGTAAACAGTAACAGGTGATTGAATCGTAGATTATTTACATTATAACTGTCCTTGAAAACTTAAAATTGATATATTTCTGAACACTGCCAATCCATTCTAGAAAACAAACAAAACAAAAAGCATTTTCCAGATAATTGGATAGGATTTTTTAACTCAACATAGCCTCTAGAGCTCTGCAGATGTATTCACTATTAAAAAAAAGAAAGTAAACAACTGTATTCCCAGGAAAGTGAACATAAACTTTTGGAAAGAATAAGCCATCTCGATCAACTACGCATTTAAGCACATGCTTAAATTTAAGCTGCTGAAGAAATCCTGTGGTGCACAAATGTCACTGTGTAAACAGTTCCATTGAAGTAATTCTAAAGCACTTTGCAGAACTTAAGTATGGATACCAGTGGCGGGCACTAACATGGATTAATGATGCCCTCTCCACTACTAATTATACTTAGCCATATTTATGGATTTTGAGCTGTAATTAATGGAGGGGCTTCACATTACTGATTCACATCTTTCTTATTTATGTTTTCCATGGGTTTTTTGCAGTATGTAAAGAAACTAGTCACACAAGTCAAAACCTTCCAATAGTGAAAGCGTGGTGAAAATATCAAGAGTAGAAAGAGCAGGTCATGTTTTTCTGACCTCTTCAAGCTTCTTCCCTGAGGCATTAGGAAAGAGAAGGCACAAGGATGTCTAATGGTTAGGAGGCTAGCCAGGAACTCAGGAGGGTTGGTTTCAGGTCCTGGTCCAGCTGTGAGCACCCTGCGTGACCCTCAGAGAAGCCAACAGGGTTTATAAAAAAAACAAAAACAAAAACAAAACCCCAAACAAAACAACAACAACAACAAAATTAACAGTCTCTGGAGCAGCTACTTAGACCCCACACTCTTTTCCTGCTTCCCTCTTGGGTAAGGGCCATACCCACTCAACCAGAGTCATGCTCCAAAAAGGAAGAAGAGTTTTTTCTTGGAGCAAATGACCCTGAGATTCTTTTGTATGCAACCTCCACTGGAAGGAACAGGAGTGATCACTTTAAAGCGCAGTGCTCTTGGGCACTCACTGGGGAGGTGACAGTTGCAGATCAGGTATACAGGCTCCCTGAGCAGCTGTATTCTAGAAGGAAGCAGCAGCCACCAGGTTGCTTCATACAGAGTCCAGTTCAAGAGCACCTGCCACAGGATCTGCATGAGACTTGTAGGTTGGACGCAGCTCCTCAGCTCAGGGGTGCTTCACCTCTCCCATGCCTTGGTGAGGCACTTATGAGAACATCTCCTGTGCTTTTATAAATGGGGACATTACTTTCTTTCCCTCAGGGCATTCAAGGATATGATTTTTTTCTGTTTGGGTTCCTTCAGTAACACTGAAACATTCGCTGTTCTGGCCCTCACTTTGCTTCAGTACATTCAAATATATATCTGTACTAAGGTCACTAATTCCTGCCTGGTTTTGTGGTCCTCAGAAAAAAAAGACGACCATGAGGAAAAAGATACCCGAGATGGAGGAAGATCTAACTCCTGACAGGTAAAGAGAAGACCCATTTACCCAAGATTCAGACAATGAGACCGCATCCTCTTTGCATTAGATATGCTATCAACCTTTTTAGTTCTTAATTACACAAGGAGCACCTCAACACTGCTATGCTTACCAGCATCAGGAGTCCTAAAATACATAAAACCTCTTTACTAACAGCTATAAATATCCATAAAAAGCCTAGATGATTTAAAAAAAAAAAATCTTTTACAAACTTGAAGCACATACACTTTAGCTAAAAGCTTCTTTGCATTCTCAGTGACCACTATAGCCTTCCCACTGCCCCTACCTGATGGTTTCACAGCACCACTTATATCAGGCAACAAAACACTGCTTTAATGCTACACAGCACATACGTTGTTTTTCCCCATCTTCAACAACACATACAAATTAAGATCTCCATTCTGCAACAACACACCACTAGGGCCAGTCTCCATTAACTTCAGTCAGGTTAATTCCAGTATGCAAAGCTAAGCACATGTAACATTTATGCAGGATATTGGCCCTGTTTGCCTCTTCCCCATCCTCTCTGCAGGTGCAGAAACACCTGGCAGTTTTGTTGACTGTCAGATTTTCCACCCCAGCTGAAGCCTGATAAGGGAGGCTGCAGACAGGCCCCTGTACTCTATAATCACCCTTCATGTCTGAGGTATAATGTACATGTCATAAATCAGTCTTATTTATCAATAAGAATTCTGGCAGACCCGGCAATTTCTTGTGTACCCTTGCTCTTAAGCACCCTTATTTTATTTGGGGGATTTAAGGATTTCTTCTTTTGACATTACATTTTCAGTGAGCTCATGATGCATTCACTGATAATTTGGCCATTTTTCGCCTGTACACATAACAGAGACACCTACATAGAGATATCACCACTGAGACCTGCTGACCCAGCAGCAGTGCAGGGCAGGAGCAGACCCAGCTCCCAAGAGAGCAAGGCTGGAGAACAGCATGAAGACACACACAGTCAGTCACTGCAGGAGGAAGCACATGGCGTTCACCCCACAAATCTATTTGTACAAGACATGCACAGCAAGACCTGGGACTAGATCATTTGGGTGCCAGCACTACACAATCAATGATCTCTTTTCCTGCTTTAAAATAAATAATAAAAAAAAAAACCTCTCCAAGCAAATATTTAAAATAAATGTGTCATGGATTATAACAGAGCATGACCTCTCTTACAAGAGCAGTGCCAGAAGTCTAACAAGGATGCATATATTCTGTGCTTTTTAAATTACTCTTGCACATACCTGCTTCTTTATATATATAAACTTAATACAACATATAGGCATTTAAGAACACAAGCTTTTTAGCAGCTGGCTTTCAATCAGAGTTGATGTGGCATTTTGGCTCTATGCTTTGCTCTTCCCTGCTGAGCAGGAAAGGAGGAAGCATTTCAGAAATAACCAAGGGAAGCTCAGGTTCATCTCTATTTTGGCATGGTGGAAGGGGCACAAGGGGGTTTAGTCAACAAAGACTGATCACATCACACTTACTTGGAGGAGACTCAGGGCATGCATCATTAAGCTTGCACAGTAAAAATAATGGGACAGGAAAAGTAGAAGTCATGCTCCCAACAGAACTGTCAGGTTAGTCCCATTCTACCTTCTGCTTATTTTATGATGCATACTCAACATAAAAATCACAGAGAATGAAAGCAAGAGTCAGAGTGGCAAAAATCAACGTTGTTGGTGTGTTACATTTTGTATTTGCCTATTACTACTCTTATATTAATTGTGCCACTAACTGCATAAACATAAAACTTCCCAGCTGAAGTGGAAAAAGGCTGCAGACCTCAAATCATATACGTAGTTTTATTAGCCAGCTGAGAGCTGCTATTAAATACTTTTATTGTAGCCATACCAGAACATCCCAATTAAGATAGGTGACAAAGACAAAAAAAAGCTGAGATACTGAAGGAAAAGGATGTGAATGTGCACAAACAGCAAAAGACCTAAAAAGGTTCAGATCAGTATTGTTTATACTAACAATACCACAAGAATTTCCAACAGGCTTATTCATTTTATGTAATCCTTGAAGCAATATCAATCTGTTGAACCTAATGCCCAAAGTGTCATTGAAATTAATACTTCTAGAGAATGCCAAAAGAGAGAGTGTGGACAACGTCCACACCGATAGAAAACCTGATATAAATGTATGTGCATTAAATCCTCAATTACTGGAAGCTATTTCCAGCCACTAATGGAGATAGGAAGAAACTGTTCCCCTGGAGAAGCTATGCCTGTTTCCACCATATGTTTTTCCCCCTCAACCCTCCTTTGGCCAGCATGACCCTAACACTACAGTAGGTGGACCACTGGTTCTGATCAAGTCATTCCCAGTATGTTCCTGACAAGATGAGGCTGTCTATTGCGAACAGAATAAAATCCAAGAAGAATTAATGAATTACTGCTAATTGGAGAGCTAAGTGAATAGGTATAGTAGTGTTAGGATTGCTATTATTGTATAATTTAGAAATAATTTCCCAGTAATTGATATTAATGAATGAGTCTATTACAGAAGTCATAACTGATATTGCATCACACCTGGAAATGGTTAATGGAATCTGTGTGAGAGGGAGCCATGCAGTCTGTGAGGTAATAAAAGAAATTCCTTGCCATAACATAGGAAGTGGTACTTACTGATTTCATATTGATGGCACTGATCACCTTTACCTCTGAGCTACAAAATACATTTATAAATCTAAGGAAACATAAACAACTATCAAACTTGTTCAGTTATTGAAGGACTGAGCTTTTGCTTACAGTACCCTAGAATTTGAGTGATGTCTTTTGTCTGTAGGACCATCGATTCTCTGTACAGGGAACTAGTGGAAGAAGGATTACTAATAAAAGCCAAGACCGTGAATCTCTCCGATTATGTTGGTAAAGTACACGTTTTACAGCTAATACGGTGTTTAATCTAACCAAACCTCCAGCCATTCAGTGTTCACTGACCCCTATTTCCAGTCAAGAGTGAGTTCAAGAGTAATTATGCTTTCAGGACTTTCAGACTTGAATATCTAAGGCCATGTATGCAAATTCAAGTCTGTTTCTGCAGGGTGCTCAGTACCTTTCACTTCTGCTACTGAAACCAAGACCTGTTTGTAAAGCTGGTGCTTAGCTCCGAGCACTAACACCTGGAAGCCTTGAATGTTTTTGGAGGTCACAAGCCACTCTGAGGTGGAACCAGGATATCTTTTAAGCAGCACTGGCCAGGCATTGGCAAGACAATGCAAGTCTATCAGGCTAGGGGTCATAATCCATTCAGAATATTTCCCAGAAAACAGCAAAAACCATACCTTCAGCATTTGTTCATTCAGCGGAGAAGACTCACGCTCTTACCTCCACCTCCCTGACTGCCCATGAACTTTGAGCAGTGCTTTGAGGCATATCTGGCTCTTGATTTGACAAAGATGTGTCTCTGCCTAGTTCTGCATTTCATAGTCCTCTTGCCCAGTGTGTTACCTGCAGCTGCAGTCAGACATGCTTGCCTATGCTCTACACAGAGAAAAAAAACAAGCCAAAACAAAAAACCAAAAACATGCTTGCAGGCTGCACAGGGGTCTGACACTGTCTCCAAAAGTATTTGGTGATGTACAGTAAAATCACAGCAACCTTAACAGCAAAAACCACCAAGATTCAGTTGTTTCAAAGGCCAGCATTTGAATTTACAGACATCCAGAAGCCGCAATGCCACTGGCTGTTAGTACAGTGTGTATCGGCGCCAAAAAAGCTAGATAGTCGTACACCACCTCTAAATGCCATGTTTATATAAACTCTTAGGAGCACCAATTATTTCCTTCAGCGTCTTTGCCTACTCTGTTGAAGGCCGAATTAACAAGCACTCCATCCATTTTATGCTCATTAAAGATCATGAAGTAACGGAAGATTTTCATCATTCCTTCGTTCACCCAGCCAGTACCATCAAGGTCACTTTTGTCCAACAAACATTCCCTACCACAGATGTTTTTAAAGCACATCTTAGCCAGTGGATAGTAATTAACAGCTGGTTACAAACTTGGAAACAGGCTGAGATGGCTTTGGGCCATCTTCCCTTGACCCTGAGGTTTGAAGCCTTGGCTCCTCTGCAGCATGAAGGAACACAAGGGCTGCTCCAAGTTACACTAGCAATATTCACTTCCCAGCAGCAGAAGATACAGGGCATAGAAGTGCCAAGCCTAGCAATATTCACCTGGCTGCCTACACCCATGCCAGGTCCCCCATGTGTCCCAGCACAGATGCTGGCCCATGCAGACCAAGCAGCAAGGAGGTGGCCCAAACTGTCAAAGCCAGCTCTTTCCCACTCAAAACTCAGTCATGCTTCCTGAGCTGCCAGAACAAGATACAGAAGGTATTTAAAGTTGGCCTGGGATCTGGACTTTTTTTTTTTTATTATTACAAAAAAAGCCCCTTTAAGGGTCCAAGGATACAGCCAAAGCCTGCAGAAAAATAAGTCCTCATCTGCTCAGCTTTTACATGGCTGAAGTCTAAGCCCAGTTCCTGGCAAAAGGACAAAGAGTGGAATTGTGCTACACAGCAAGTAAAGGCACTGAAATGTCCCCCCTCTATGACAAACTGACATCACTGAACTAATTTTCTTGGTGACCTTATCTAAATTAGTCAGAGAATATCCACTGTGATTTATGTTCAGTTGCAATTAAACCCTTTGATGCCTTCTAATTAAATCTGTGAAGATTAATTCCTATCCAGTTCTTTTGATTTCTCCTTAAATAAAAGATAAAACCTGAAATGAATTTTATTCTTCAGAGGGGAGGGGCCAGCTGCACCAGGGCTTGTCTGCCTTTTTGCCCCCAAATTACAACTCCACTTTCTCTCAATGATTGCTAATTTACCTCTGCTCCGGAGAGCTCTAGTGCTCTCCCTTTTTATCTCCAATAAAACATGATATACTATTATTTTTCAATAATGTAATTTATGCTAAAAAAATAATCAGACTGTATAGTCATAACTAGTTTTCCTGCTTGTGGCTCATCCTTCTGGATCTTTGTTCTCTAACATGTCTTGTATATGGACTTTGACAGGGGAAGCAGCATGATTATGGCTCTGTAACAAGAGCTGAGGGAAGATTAGATCATCTCAGTTCACGTCAGGGATTTTTAGTTTTCTTAAGTTGTTTTTTGGAGGTTGGGTTGGTTGTTGGTTTTGGGCTTTTTAATAGAAAAGGTGAACTGCAAAGCAAAGAGCCCCACCAAATTAGGTGACAAATGTCTAACATAGTGAGAAGCTGAGATGTGATGCAGCCAAGGGAAAGCTTGTTAAAATATTTTTTCCCCCTTTTTGAAATCCTTTTGATAGAGTGTGGTTCACTGGGATTCCAGCCCGGCAAAATCCCAAATCTAGAAATCCTTTGCCAGCGGTGTGATTTATGGTGCTACTAATGATTCTTCTCCACAAAGTTTCTTTAAAAGGTTACTCGAGATTGACTGCTCTGCTGAACACCTTCCACAGCCTGGAAGGGAAAGTCCACAGTGTGTTTAACTTCATTTTCCTTTGCAGTTCACCTTTCAAGTTTCTCAGGGCCACATTCCACAACAATATTGCCCTGCTTGAGTCCCCATCCCTTGACAGTACTGGGTTTGCTCAGAGCATGTTATATTGGTATTCTATGGTAGTTTTTCATTACTTGAGTTATGCATTTTATAACAATGCAGTGTCACATTTATTAAGCCCATGCTTCCTCCCTACAGGCGAGTACAGCTATCTGGGGACCACACTTCGTCAGGTAGATATAGAGCCAATGCCCTCTCTCGCAGATGTCAGACAGCTAATAGCACTGTATGGAATATTACCATTAGGTAAGAGCACAGCAAAAATTACTAGAGGGCAGAATACAATGGCTTTGCTTCCTGTCAGTAACATGCATTTTTACTGGCTTTGACAGGGCTTTATTAATCGTAATCTAAAGCATTTTGCAGTATAATTGTTTTTCAATTAAGCCTTCTGAGTGAAGACCATATCATTTTAATAGTGCATAAAGGAGTTTGCACATGCTATTGTCAGGTATTGCATTTCCATACCATCTCTGTTTGCCTGTTAACAGTTTGTGAATGGCAGCACATAAAAGGAAATCACTTGGGAAAGATAATAGCTAAAACAAGCTCCAGTGATCAAAATTAATCAAGTTAAGGGAAGGGCTAAGGTTGCAATTTACCTTTTACAAGCTGGCTAATGTTACTCAGTACTAAACAATGCAATCATTTAAGGAATTAGCCTGAATACATTTTGTACATCAGAGAACACTTTTAAATGCCCTTGCAGTTCTAATGCCAGACTTAGCCAACATCTAACAAGGCTTTGCTGGGTCAGGTTGTTTGCTTTTAACGTAAAAATCTATCCCATATTTTACTTGGGAATGGCATTAAGCCAAACTCTAGTGATTGCAGGAAGTGCCTGTCTCAAGGGCCTCTATCGTAGTTTGCTTGCATCCTTTTCCATTCCTGTTGGATACTGGGGAGATTTTAACTAGGCATATCCTCCCCCAGGCTATATCATTGTCTGCTGATCCCCTTTATAGGGCAAAATAGCAGACATCTCCTTGTCTCCCATTCTGGCAAATGGTGCAGAGATGACATGCAGCGTCAGCTTTTCCCTCCCCTTTATACACCTTCCAGAAAGGCCAGTGCTTGGGCAATTCAGTACATTCATGCTCTGTGGCTCTCCTTGGGCATTTCCTGGCTTCCCCTGTACCCAAAGCAGGCTCAATATGTTGTAGAAAGCTTGGTACAATAGTGCACAGGTCTGCTTCATTCGGGTTTTGGGTAGAGAAGAGTGCTCCCACTGCCCTACAGCTCAATCTGAAAAGCCAGATTGCAACATCCTTGCCTTCAACCTAGATGGGGCTCTTCCCATCTAAAACACTCTCAAGCTGGTTTTGGGTAAACCCTCAGGGGCAGGCTACAAGTTTGACTGCAGTCAGCTGAGAGAGCTTGGCAGTTATCGCTGTCTGCACTGACTGCAATGTGGTATTTCACATATCAGATAACTCCTCCAAGGTTATGTTTTAACACCATCTAATCTAGCGAAATCAGCCCCATGACACCCCCAAGGCAGGAGGAAAGAGGACCCATAAATTTTCTGCCATTTATACAATCGGCAAAACTTCTAGGCAGAAGAGATCCTTGACTAGTTGAACAAACAAAAAGTATTTGCAATAGCAGTTTGAAAAAAATGCCTTTGAGTAAAAA
>VYZV01039453.1:1779-45558 GCA_013401275.1 Pandion haliaetus | reverse complement strand
AAAAAAAAAAAGAAACAGCCGGGCCCACAGTGTGTTGAATTTGGTCATATTGATGTGTATCAGCACCAGAAAAATATGTGCGGTCCACTTTATACTTTTAGATCATTGCCTCAAAACAGAAAGCACAGGAAAGTATGTCTTGAAAAATGAGCCAGACCTGAGGTTATTCATTGTATTTCCACTTACTCAGTGGGGAAATAAAGGGGACAAAAAAGATGACAGGTGTGACAACAGTGAGCATTCTTCCTTAAGAGTTAAAATGAAAGTACAGTCTGATTTAAAACTTAAGGCTCCATTTTAGAGGGCTGCTAACCACAGAAGTCATCTCTGAGCCAAATGGGGAAGATCTGCACCTCCCTGACTGCGGTGGCCCCACTGAAAGGACAACATGGTTCCCTTTGAAGTACATGAGCAGAGTTCAACCATTGCCAACAGCTTTTATAGCCTCTGTAACCTCCCCTGCCCTTATTCCCTCCATCACATCGTACTGCAGCATCAGACACAGGTATGGAGACTGTATTGCAGAACAGCTGCGTGCCTCCCCAGATGTCATACAGCTGCATTACCCACACAAAGCAAAAATACCAAAAGGGGACCCTTCTCCTTAGGAAGCAAACACACAGCACCTCTTTGCCTTAACATTAGCAGATAAGTAACCCTTGTCAGCAGCTGAGACATTTAACAGGGTCATAAACACAAGCAAAGTGGGGAGAAAGCACCACAATAACAGCAGATCCCACAGTGATAAAGCCTATTAGGGTGATAATGCATGCACATACAGTCTATAAACAGGAGTAGCCAGCATGCCACCAGCCCAGTCTCCACTTGGGGAAGGGCAGGCTTCAAGGGGAACAGTCTCCCACTGCCTCATCTCCCTCCTGACATCCTCTCCAGGCACACGCACAGAGCAGGAGCAAAAAAAATGGTTATCCTAGGTTTCAGAAGGCAAAAGTCACCATCAGAAACATCAGAAAGCCCCAGCTGGTAATCCATTCATTAGCAGTGCTGAGTTCAGCAGGGGTCTCCAAGTCAGAGTTCCCACACATCACAGTAGATTTCATAGTGGGTGCACAAAACGCAAATACAGTTCTTTAAGCCGTAGGTTTCTTTTAGCAACTTAAACCACACCTACATTTTTCTTTCCAAGTCTTAATTTTACAAAGGATGTCAGTTATCCCATCTCTCCTATATAATCATGCTACCACATTACACTTTCACCACTTGTTTCCAAGCTTATTTACAGACATCCAGGAGCTAACCAAATTCACCTGCAGGTACGAGTCAGTAGGACTGACTTGCATTTTCTGCAGGCATCTGAGCCCTTTACTAGCAGGATACTCAGCAGAAAATACCTGAGTCTAAGGCTGCTGCACAGCTCAGTTCAATGAAAGCCACAAGCTTGCCCTCTTAAATATACTTTGCAGAGGGCGTGCAGGCTTAGGAATATGCCAAACATACCTCTGAAAATAAAGAGGACATGGATAAAAAAAGCCTCTGGCCTTAAAATGGCAGCTATTATTTCCGTACAATTTTACTCTGTCATTTCATTCCAGCTTGTATGGATGGACTCAATACACTGCTGGACTGAGAAGTTACCCCTTAAGTTGCACATGCAGATAAACTTTCACATAACTGCCTAGGTCCACACATCAGTTTCTGCAGGATTTTCATATTATCTTTCATTATATGATGTTTTTATTTTGTAAATCCTCATTATTAATGCTAAACATTTGAGTTCCTGTCTTCCAACAAAGAGAAAAGCTCAGTTTTCCTCAATGAAATGGTTTTTAACTTGGAGGTATCACCTGACATATTCTAGGACTGACAAGTTACCACAAATAAAGTATCACATGCCAAAGATGGCATTGTTTCCACTTCACCCCACCAGCAGCCCAGCAGAGCAAACAAGTTTAACAGCCCTCTTTTACTATTCTTTTCCCCTGTCTTCAATACATTTTTGCTGTACAGCCAGACATATGGTTGGTGCTTTTGAAATGCATCCATAAAAATGAACTGCGGTGCTTTGAAGAAAAGTGTTCATAACTTAATTCTTCCTGCACTGGCTGTCAATCAGATGCTTAGCTTATGATGTATACAACCTATCGATTCCATAAGCTTCCTTTCTGGAAGCAGCAGTTTCAACTGACAAGAAAAAAAAAAAGCAGGACAGAAGAATGCTGTCTGTCTCATTACCTATTGACTCCTCAAGCCATCACTTTTGTTGCTGAGCAAACTAACACAGCTCTGAGAGCCACTGGAAAGTGATTAAAATTTGGCAGCAGAAAATCTAAACCACTGGCGTTTCTATAGCAATAGGGAGAGTGCAAGATGTGAAAAAGCCTGTAGCATTGCTGCCATCCTGCTGTGAACCAGAGGTATAGTGCCTCTGACTTCGGAGCCAGAAAGCCCATTTGTATAGACCCCCCCCGCCCTTCAAATTTAACAGGCTCTGTTTTAATTCTTGAGCTAACTGCAAATTAAATGCTATCTTGTAAGCCAGAAAATTCCACATCAGCCTATTTTGCTTAAATATTAGTATCCTCGCTTCTCGTGCAACAGCCATGTCTTGCCTCTCTCTTCCTCTGTATTGCCCTTGGAAAACCAGGGAGAGATCCTACCAGCAAGGGCAGCCAGTCTAAAGCTGCTGGTGATCTATTGTTTGCCATTGAACTCCAAGTCCAGGCTTCCTTTTGCAGAACTGCAAGTGAATTTGGGTTGAGAAATGGAAGATAAGTGTAGCACTCAAAATGATTGAATTTGGGTTGGGTTCTTAATGTGAAATTCCTAACTAGAAACAGTTTGATTTGCCAAGGCTGCTGAGCAAGAGCCAGTGCTATCTATGAGTGCTGAACATTCCTGGAAGATAAACCAGGCTAATTTTAACTGCTGAAATATGGATTCAAAAGCATAATTATAGGCACCTAGGTATGAAATTGTAGCCATTTTAATCAACTTCTCTTGAACTTGCTTTCTCTCCCCCATTTTCTTAGGTGGCTAAGCAATTGCAGCCTTCAGTTGTGTGGATTGGAGACACAGAAAAAATATTTTCTAAAGCAGCACCAAACGCTGAAGAAGAGGTGAGTTGCTCCTTTTTTATTTCAGTGCAGATAATTTCTCCTGTTGCATTACAACCGACACAAAGGAACAAGTGTATTTCTTAGCTTAGCACATACCAATATGACCAGACCTGCCAAAGCTTGCTTGATAATAGCTTGCCTCACTAACATTTTTTTTCCTTTTAAGAGAGTCTTGTGACTTCTTAAGAGCCCCCAAGAGGTCACATTTCTCTCCTACACCTATACTTGCTTTATTTAAAAATAGTCCAGTCGCTGCTCATCAGTGCACTGAAAAGTAGAAGAGAATAATGGAGAATTTCAAAATATGCAGCAAGAAACTAAAAGTTAAGATGAGCTTAAATTGTTCAGCTCTACTAATTTGAGAAATTGGATGGAGCCAAAGTGAACAATGAAGGAACAAGAATAAATTTCCACTGTGAAAACAGGGAGCCTATGTTAAATAGTTATGTTTACAGATTATTTTCTTTGGGCTCCCAGGAGTCCTACTGCCATTCCTTCCTCTCTTGTGTAGCTTGCCCACAAGAAAGAAAATTAAAACACTGCCTAATAGGCACGGCAAGTCAACCACTGCAGCAAAGAGCAATTCTCCTGAAATCCTGATTAGGTTCATGCTGCTTGCAAAATATTTTACTTTCAGAGGTCCAAGTGAAAAAATTAAACTTTTTTCCTTAAGGTAAGTCCTGTACATTTAGACTGTGGGAGGGACACAAGCCTGTATTTTGGAAGACCAATGAAGCATCACCTCAGATGAGGCTGTTGCTTCTATGAGGGCTGTATGAGCCGATAGGTGTGCAGGGGTTGATACCCTCTAGTGGTCCCCACACCAAAAAGGAACCTTTCTCTTGGGCTCAAACCTTGACAGCAAGTGCAGATAAGGATTAAAATTAAGACCAGGGGCCAAAGACTGCCTGGAGTACTCATTATCTTTGTCTGCTATGATAACCACCAGTGTGGAAAAATTTCTCGTCCTGCGCACCTCAGCATCAAGGGTATCACCTCCAGCCCTGCTATCGCATCCTGAGACCTGCAGGTATTTAACAAAAGGTCTCGCATTCTTGGTGGAGTGGATGGCTCCAGGCTTGAAATCACTCACGTCCAAGATAGTTCACACAGCATAAGCAATATTGGGAAGCAGAGAGCATGAAACAGGAGGGACAGGCAGTGGTAACTGGCAGTCTGGGGAGCCTTCCTTAGGAGCACTAGAATTTTGGAGAAGATGAGCTAAGCTCAGCCCTCAGAAGCCAAAGGGAGTGGAAGTCACTTTGCTCATCCCAGTGTGACATTTCTGACACCATGACTAAAAACCTGGTAAAAAGAAGCCTTAAATTCTTCAAATACCCACTAAAAAACTGGTCTCTCTCTCCAGTCCTCCCCAAAGGATGCAAAGCGGTCCAATAGCAACTACGTTACGGTAAACCCAGTTGCCAAGGGTGATGTGCAAGCAGTTCAGCCACTCACAGTTAAACAAATATGGGTCACTTTCACAATTCACCCCACTTTTCTCCAGCTCAGGTCCACATGATGGCCAAAATCATAGCTTGCCTCTTCAACGGCCCTTCTTGCTACTGACACATTTCTTTCAACCTGAAGGAGGTATTATTAGCTTTCAGGACATACCCCTGAAATGTGTGCACCATGGACACACATTAGTTTCACAAGTATAACAGGAGCTGCTGACACATAAATGCCAGTCTGGCTTAGTAGGCTTAACCTGAGTGAGTGTTTAGCTTGGTCTCTGATACTGGTTCAGTCATTTAAAATTTTAAAATTAAGATTCCTACAAGCTGAGCAATGAACACTTGTTGTAACCAACTCTAGATCAGTGGGAATCCATGAATACCATTTGTCACCCAAATAAATGAAGTTCTAAATGCAGGGGTTAAATTAGGACTTATTTTCACAAGTAAGATGTCAAAGAGGAGTCAGTTGTTTTAAAAATTCTCTGCATGTCCTGATAGAGTCAGTTTTTCCAGCAGAAGATATACTGCAAGCCCAGAAAACACCATGTCTCACTTGAAGCAACTGTTATCTTCTATCAGTCATTTCAGTGAGATGGGATGCCTCTACCCCCACCACATCCAAACCTAAAACAATTTGATAATTCTCACTTTTCTAGCCATATTGATGTCTCGAAACATCTTAAGTACAAAACGTTTTCTCCTTCCAATACACATGAGGAGGAGTAAATCTTGAAGCCTATGAGTAGCAACAGATATATAAGTCACAGAGTAATTTAGCCAGCATAAAAATGCTTTAAAAACAAAGTAAATCCACATTTCAGTCATTGCTGTGACCAGATCTCCCTGACAGATGAAAGGTGGCGAGATTGGCTAAAACTTCCAAGGCAGATATGTAACAGCAGCTTGTTTAATCATCAGAGAAGTCAAGTTCATTACCAAAAGCTTCCCAGCAAGGGAATAGCAAAGTTTGGATAAAAGCTTCTGATTTGAAATCATGCCCTCAGACAGCAAACATACTGTTTGCATGTGGACAGAGCAATATCCTTTCCTTCAGAGCAAGAGAAAAGCCACAGCTGCTCCTTTGCTTTAGGGTAGACCTACTGTACTTACAAAGGCACCTTCAGGAGCAAGTGCAGGCATCCTGCTCTCCTGGGAGCATTGGGTGCATAGGCACAACAGGGAGGGGATGAAAAGATGGCAGCTGGCATTGAGTAATGGCCACAGGAGTAGTTCATCCAAGAGCAAAAGCATGAGCTGGGATGCATTGTCCTGGCAAGCAACGCGCCCATGCTCCAAAGTAGGACCTAAGCCCCAGTGCTAAGACATGCTCAACTTGTTATCATAAGCAAGCAATTGGCAAACGTAGGAAGATGCATGGTAGGACCATGAGAATAAGAAGAATGAGAAAACAGATGTATTGTTATTAAGACAGGTTTAGCCAGAAAATACCTGTGACTACCCCAAGACTTTGGGGATTTCTTACCGATTTCCCAATTTCCCCTCCTCCATAGCTTTCACTCCGAAGAACAGAGCTTTGTCTCCTTTCTGTCAGCCATCTGCTACTGCAGACAACAGAAACATTGGATCACAAAGACTGTACGTGCAATGTAGATTCACAAGTGTTTATTATTGCCTTTCAGCTGAGAAGGTTTGCAGGACATGTTTTCTTCCTTACTGACATTAAGTAAGGCTGATCTGAAATTGAAGCTCAAGTTTCTCAGGGAGCTGGCTACTCTATAGTAAAAATAAATAAATAAATAGATAGATAAACCACAAGGTGATCTAGAGATTAAAGTTTTCAAGCAAGTGTTGGTGACTTGGATGTTAAGTCTCAGTCATTTCTGGAAAGAGGCTTCCAAGTCATTAGACTTCTCCGATACACTATCCTAACCCAGTTATTCACTTACAGCTTTAGCAACAGTAGAGTGACACCACAGCAATTTGATTAAGCTTCTCTAACCAATATTCACTTGAACATTATCAAACAAATATCCCATAAAAGGTTTTGCTTGGTACTCATCTGTTCTGTAAATTGTAGTTAAATAGCTGTTATAAAGTCCAATAGTAAATTATTGCAAAGAAATTAATCCTGAGTTCAAAGAGCTTGTGTTCTCAGGTTAGAGCCTCAGCAAGCTAGAAGTCACAACAAAAATTAGGGAGTGTATTTTTCACATTTAAGCCATGGGTAGGAGTTGGTAGATCATAACCTTCAAGAGCTGTGAGGATTCCAGACTAGGTTACATACCCTGGCAATTTTTCTATCTGTTAAGGTTCATCAGGTGCGCAGGTCCAAGCAATATTTCTCCTTGCACTGGAAATCAGGATTTCCTTCTTTAAATGAGTTGTTTCCTTCCTGCTTTTCAATAACAGGACCAGCAAATTTGATAGTGAAAGGCACTAGCACAAACCCACAAATACCTAAGCAGAAATCAAGTGTTTACCTGACTTTCAGAAGACAGAGGCTTTCTACTTAGGTTCAGCATCTAGTCTACTTATACTAAATGCAACTAGACTACTAAAAGCACAAAATCCTGTTGCATAGAGCATGTCTACAACTACACCTCATTAACTCTAAACTGTCAGCATTGGTAACAACTCTTTCCTCCTTGTATTTACATGTACATGCTGAAGATGAACCCAAAACGACTGGAAAAGATCCTCCCCAAATTCCTTAAGGCTTTGAAAGCACAGGACAGAGTGCTGCTAGTTGGAACCACCAACCGTCCCTTCGATGCTAATCTTAAACCCTTTTGCAAAGTTTATCAAAAAATCATTCTGATTCCTAGGCCTGACTACGCTTCAAGATTTGGCAAGTATTTCAAGTCATCCTGATGATTGCTACTGTTTAAAACCCATGCTTATTTTGTCTGGTTATCCTCAGAACTGACTTTAAAATCAATTCATGCCCCAGGTACATCTCAATTCCTGAAAATTTAGGTAATACTGATACAGGCTACCCCCAAAGATCAAATAATAAAAGTGGAAATTGGGAGAAGAGCTTAAAATACTGTTCAGCAGTGATTAACACTTTTTCAGGAGTTTAGTGCACACCAAGTTCAGCCCAAGCTGTTTTTTCCCTTGTACGAAGGATAAGATCCTATNTTCTGAATTTCCATTATTCCTGTCCAGTTTCCATACTCTAAACAATATACTTCAGGGCCTCTCCATAAAGAGAACCATGTTTGGAAGACCTGAGTTTTGTTGCTATCGGATTCCACTTTTGTACTTACAGATCATGAGAGAAATTGTAGAGGCATCCAAGATTTTGCATGTCTGCTCTGTCAAATGCTTACAGTGATAGGCCCTCCCAAAGTCCAACAAATTAATTGAATACCCCATAGGCTGAGACTCAAAGCTTGTAAGGAAAACAGTGTCTTAGACCAATTTACATGGCTAGAAAGAGACAAACTTCCAGAAACGCAAGTTTGTTTTCAGATTTGAATCACCTTGGAAGCCTGCAATAGCTCACCACTGACTGAGAAGAAATGCTCCCAATTAAGCTTAATAATGTGCATCAGTTACTACAAGAAAAATAGTTGTTTGTCCACATCCTTCAGAAGTGGCTGATAGAAGGGCTTTAGTTCCCAGAAATATATAATTTTTTTTTTTTTCCTGTGGTTTAATCACAGGTATCATGTGGTTTACTACACTTTCCTGGGTACTAAGGAGTCTGGATGGGGTAACTCATGAGCAGAAGGGCTGTTTAGATTCAGTCTACAGATAATATGGAAAAAAAGGTTTTGGGCTATTCAGAATGGCACCAAACACTTCAAGTTAGGACTCTCAAAGGTGTGCTTCTACCAGCAACTCCTAGCATGAATATCCTTATTGATCACCACATCAAGGAAAACAGGCTCCCTTCATGCCGCTGATCTGATGGATCACGTCCCAGAAGAACACAGCAGTGAAGGAAACCATATTCAGTTCAGGGACCTCACTACACAATTTTACCTTGACTACAATATTGCTCTGCATAGTCACCTTATTACAAAAATCATGCAACTGTATTGTGAAGCCCAGTTTCATACTGCCTTTCATGGAGGCAGCCAAGGTACTGAGATGATACATGTTCAGGCAAGCTCAAGACAGGTTTTGACTGCCTAGCACATTGTAAATCTCTCCCACGTTCAATAATTTTCATAGTGTGGATGGGGAATGGTCTCTAAGCAAGCTAACATGTGTTTCATGTTATGTTACAACTCTGATAAATTGCTAACAGATAAGGGACATGAATGAGACCTAGAGAACGGAGGTGATAGCAGCTGAATTTAGCTGTGTTTGCTTCTGGGGATTGAACTGTGNAGGGCCAGCTAAAGGGGTTTCAACTGCAAACTTAAGAATGCCCCAAGAAGTTAACTCTTGACATTTTAAAGCAGATTAAACTTGTAGCTTTACTTCTTCAACATTGTCCCATTTAAGAAAGTGCCTGGCTTGCTATTTAGCTCCAACCTTCCCTGGAGTTCAATGGAAATATGATCTTTACAGTACAGAACACTCACCTCCCATTCTTGACAATTTTCAGTGCTCACACCCAATTTGAGAACTAAAGAAACTTGTTTTGACAGAAAAGCCATTACATAACAAATATTCATTGCCACAGTGCACAGCTACCTGTCTGCTACAACCCTCCCTTTTGTTACAAACCAGAATATTCCAATCTATGCACAATGGAAACAGTAAACATACAATGGAAATCGTTAAACTGGAAGATTCACAATCCTATACTGGTTTCTTGCTATTAATCACCCAGCAAGTCAGTACCTCCTATTACACATGATCCTACCTGCAGCCTGCGGCACACAATATACAGCTGCACAGAAGTAGTGTTCACTGTTGTGTGCATCAATTCCTCTTTTATGAATTAGTGATTCAGCCAATAATTATTGAGCATAGATATAATTCAAGTGGAAGATCACAGTTTGCCTGAGTGGAAAATGTAGTACAAAGTTGTCAATAGTTATGGGCACAAGTCCATAGTATCGACATCGCAATCGAAGGAAGAATAAGGCAAGTTTTCTCCATTACATGACTGCTGCAACATGCAGTACCATTAACTTTCCACCCAACATTTTCATAATATGAGTGTTCAAACACAATACTCAAATCACAAATTGTTTCATTCAAGAACCTTTTTAATCTCTCTATATAATACTAATTATTTTTTTCACATGCTTTCATATAAGGCTGTAAAGGAAAGCATGATGAGATGGCATGAAAATTTTACTAAGTTTCTCCGAGACAGACCATTACTTTACATAGGATAAAACAAGAGATGTTGTTACTCCTATAAATTTATTTTTGGAAGCAAAATCTCAGGCATTTCACGAACGTTAAGAAAACCTTCAAGTCACAGAGGTTCACAGCTAAAAGATAAAAACAGGTTCACCATTTAAGTAACAAGCAAAATGCCAATCACAGAAATTTACACCTGGCCTTTGCAAGATGTGCCTGCATAGCTGGAAGCCTTTGACTTCTTTGGCTTTCAAACCAGACATTGAGTCCCCATAGTGGCCCTCAGTTCAGCAGGAGTAACAGCAATCAGGGTCACGGAAATAACAGGCTGTTAATATAGGTACTTAACTCCACACACCCAAATGAGAACATTCTGGACAGGTTCTCTTTCTGTGTATACACACAAGCATATTTAAGTAGTTCTTTCCATTTTTACACACGTATCCACCTCACTTTATGTGCCCTTAAAGACTTTCTGAAAAGTTCTGACTGGTAGCCAACAAATGATCACTAATGGTTTAAGAACAGATGCTATGCTGCAAATCTATAGACAAAAGAAACAGCAAACAAGGAAGATTTGAGTCTTGGCTTTCCTGACTGTTACCCCTTACTTTCCTGCTTCAATTTCAAAATGCAAAAATATTTCTCCTGCTTTCCTTAATGCACATCTTTGGCATTCTCTCTTTTTCTGGGTCCTGATGAACAGTGTTATGGAAACACATCATCCTGCAGAATGGTGGAGCGATCACCAACTTGCTGAACATAAGCTGCCTAGCAAAGGTATCTGATGGTTTCACCCAGGGACACATCGTCCAGGCAGTGCAGGCTGTCCTGAGTGAGCTACGCCTCCTGCAGATGACCAGGAAGCCACTGAGGACTGCTGAATTCATGACTTCTCTGGCCAGACAGGACCCAGTGTACAAAGAGGAAGAAGAAGCATTTAAGGTGACATTAAGAACTACATTAACTGGCTTGTCTTTCATCATCCCCTGCCACGTCCTTGTCCAGGCACATTTGATCTAGAGACCTGCTAATTCTGCTGATGGGTTGGCACATCACTATTTGAATGGTGATATATAGCTCAACAGCACCAAACACCCATCTCCGCCATTTTGGGATGTTTGGCCTGGCATACTGCTTTGCTGAACCCACTGCCCACACCCAGCTCATGTTGAACAGAGCAACCTTCACATGCATGGATCAGTTATGCGGGTGCCATTAGGACAATGCATTGGTCCTTTTTCTTTCAGAGCTGACAAGTTCAGCAAGCCTGGCTTGTATTACCTGGAGAAGGCAAAAAGCCTGGACATGCAGGGTCTGCAGGGTGTTCCACAGAGGGATCAAGTTCTAAGTTCGTATTTTAAATTATTTCAAACAAGAATTTTCTTATAAGGAGTTTTCATTTCAGGGTTTAAAAAAAAAAAAATTAGTTTCTGCCTCAAATTCCATCCCTCTCCCCAACCTCAGGGCTATAAAATCCTGAACGCAAAACCTTGTGCGTTACTTGTACCTCAGATATACATGGATCACCCTGCAAACGTAGCTCAGTAATAATTACTCTTTCCTTCCCTAGACTAGGATTATCTTTATGTAGTGGTTAATTCTGCTTTCACTGTATTGCATTTGGTTTTCCTGTTGATAGGAACAGTTTAAGTACAGGTCTACCATTTATTTACTGTAGTAACTTCAGTGTAGCTTAGGGACAGCTGAACTGGACTTGAACTAGCTGAGTGCAACGCTGCAGTTTAGCAGCACTGATACCCCAGAAAAAATGGTACAACACTTGACTAATGCATTTCAAGCCTACTAAACTCTAGTAAAAGCCTTGGTCACCAAACAGGAAAGTTCTGCTGTGTACAAAGGAGCTGGAGGCAGCCCACACCAGGGGCCCCAAATGGGGTAGGACTTCTGTACTGAAGCCAAGAGACCCCAAAAGAGTTTTCTCAGTCCCATGCCCCCGCCCCCATCTCCTACCCAGACCCACTTATAAACCACCCGGTTCTCCTGGCTGAAATGTTTCCTTTTCCTTTTGTTCTTTGAATCTCCCCTTGGTTTTGAATCCCCACAACACCTCACACAATAAACAGGATGCAGTTTCTCACAACTTTGTCCAAATCTTCTTCCACTGCTAACTTGATGATAGTGCATATTTCTCCCAGCGCTATTGAATACTTTCCAATTTCCATTTAGAGCCATTTGGCTCACTCAACATAGGCAGCATTTGTGATATTTGGCAAATTACTCGTTTTTTTTCCTCATGCTTCCTATCTAAACCAGTATCTTTCCTCAGGGAAAGGCTAATGGTTCACTGTTGCAGCAAAGAAAAAAAAAAAAAAACCTATCATTTCCAGGTCCAAGTCATAATCCATTTGTACCCTGAAACATGAGAGCTAGTATTTAGTGTGAGTTTAACTTGACAATACTATTCCACTTCCTATAAATGTGCCTGTTTTGTACAGTATGTAGGCAGCACTTCATTCTGAACACAGCTAAAATGATACCATCCTCAGCGTCCCATAGCAATCATTTCCTTGTATTAATTACAGCCCTTAAGAAAGTATTTCCTTTTATCTATTTTAAATTTGTTTCCCTTAAATGTCATGGCACCTTGCCCCAGCACCTGTAATAAGGCACAGGGGAAGAGGATTGTCAAAATGGCCTCATGCATTAATTAACTCCAGGATCTTCATCTCTTCTTGCACAGAAGCCCCTCTTCCTGAGCCTCTGATCATTGCCATCACTGGACCTTTTCTGTTGCTTTGCTTTGTCCTTTTTGAAGTGGGGTGGTTAAAACGCAGTATTCAAAGTGAAGATTAGCACTGTGATGAATCTTTGATTTCCATTCACTGGAAACATGAATCTCCCTGTTTGACATTTATATTCTGCCAGTGATCCAAAATGAGTATAAATAATGCAAAATTTGTGATAATGCGATTTCTTCATTCAATTTAAGTAAATTTCTGCCCCAATTATACATGGACATTTTTTAAATTATAAATTATTGCACCATTACGATTGATACAAATCCTTACACAGAAATAACAGTAGTCCTAGAGGAGCAAAGGGCAGTCCAGCTAGCACACTAGTTCTGCCTGGCAGTGACTGGTACAAAATACTTATAATATGTAAGAAAACCAATACCAAAGACTGGACATCATTCCTCCAACAATCAAAGATTTTAACTCTGATCGGTCACAATCAGTAACTTACGTCTCCAGTTCAGATGCTAGTGCATTAGTGATAAATCTACTTTTATTTTAACTACATCTGAAGAGCTGGCTTTATTAATCCCACACAGCAGTTCCACTAGCTAGTCAAAAGCAGACATTACGGCATGCTAACAGGCAGTTTAATTTTGTGCATCGAAATATGTTCACAAAGAACTGGGAAGAGAACAAGAGAAGCCATCACAAGTCACTCAGCTGCTCCTGCCACATGCCACAGAGCCCTTTATCAGCAACCCAGAGTGGGCAGCAAGATGACCTCCCCAGTCTGTACCCACCAAACAGAGCTTTCCACCCTACTGAGCTCCCAGCAAGCTGTTGGCAAGGTTTTGTTATTCTTTCCATCTCCCATTTGAGGTCTGGAGAGCATTATATTCAGGACAACAAACCTGGGGGGAAAGTAGTATTTCTATGGCCTCATGGCCTATCACACATGGAAGGCCAGAGACATTGCTTGATTGCTAGCTACTGCTGGGGGTGTCAACTCCCCCAAGCGAAGTCACAACCGCCACCTCACCTTTCTTATCCCACTCATTTGAAGGGCCAGAAACAGCCATCTCCAGACCTCTCCCCCTGCCCCATCCTGCGTCTGCTCCCCCGACACAGAAATAGCTTGGCCCAAGACCATCTTCAAGCCAGCAAAATTCAATTGCCCAGGCCACTGCACCGAGAGCTCAGGGGTTCCCCCCCACACACCTCCCCATGACACCATCTAGAAGTAGATGCATGAGAGGTTGCACAGTGTTTTAACCGGTGGAGTCAGGGTTCTTGGAGGAGGGGTGCTCAGCTAGTTCAGGCAATTAGAGCAGAGATCAGTGTTAGGGCTGCCCAGCAGCCAGCTGGACATGTGACAGCTGTCAGACTTCATTTACCTGCTGACAGTATTTAATCTGCAAGACAAGAGATCCAAATAGGGTGCCTGTCATCAGCCCCTTTCTGGGACCCAGAGGAAGCCTTTAAGAAGCATGACACCAAGAAGGACCATCTGGGGCCAGGAGAAGAACGTCAAGGGGTTTTCTACCCCATACGCTTCCAATACCTCTTCTCCCAGTTACTTCTCCTGCTGCTGCCCGTCTGTTACACATACTGGGAAACAGGACAAGGCAAATTCCTCGGGGTAGCCTTACCAGGCTCAAGTTGGTGGCAGCATTTTGGATGGATCGTATGGAAAAGGCAGATTTTACAGGATGCCACATTGGTAAGAAGGTTGAAGATGACAGGGGCCCAAGCAAAGGGCAGAGGAGACACAGTTGTGGCATTAAATAGTGGTCTCTGGTCAGCAGAAAGACATTTATTCCCGGGGCAGTGCATGGATGAATACAGTCAAGAAAGAAGGTATTTTATCAATCATGTCAACACCTAGTGGCATTTTAATCTCTGGTGCAGGCAGGCCTTTGTCGCTAAAGGTTCCTGTACGTACATATGGGGAAAGACTAATTCCTACACGCTAACTTTAAGGCATTGCCTTCTCCTTCACTTTACATTATTTTCACATGTCCTAGAGCTGCCTTGTTGACATTACAGTCCAGGAGCTTGGCAAGTTTGCAGAGAAACTATACCAAAATCATTTACAAGTCACAGGACTGTGAACAGGCATCTGAAAGCAATAAACAGGTTTTTAATGTTCGGGGTTTGTTTTGCTTCTTAAGCTCTCTCATTGAAATAAAAACTGTCTGGATTGATTTGCAGAGCCATGAGAAGTATATGCTTTGTCTCTTGCCAAGTTTCAGACCAGAGGGGGTTTTGACAAGAACTATATGCCTCGGAAATAGGGTTGATCGTAGAAGTTCTAACATTTCCATAACTATAGCAACACAAATGGCCCAGCTAAGTATTCCTGTTAATGAGACACAGTTCAAGCAAGCAATTGCTATACTTCTTGTTATAATAATGTTCTCAAGAGGTGGGAGGATTTCATTTCTGCTTCTCCACAAGGCAGCCAGGATTTTAAGAGGTGGGGTTTTTTTAAGGAATGCTCCATTGTACTAGTAAAAAGTTTAAGTGTTCTTTTTTTTTTAAAAAAAAAAAGTTTTAATAAAACATACACATGCTTTTTGATTCTCCAGGTTTGGTATGCCAAGACACCACTGGGTAAAGCACGCATCACAGCACTGGCAGAGAGTGAGAAAGCAGGAAAAGGAAAAACAAATAAAGGAAAAGGGAAAAACTAACTTCCTCAAGAATTTTGCATCTGGCAATACCAGCCACAGCTCTACTTCATGGAAAAGGGGAAGACGTTAGGAAAGCAGACATGTCAGAATAGTACACCCCAAGTTATAGGTATTCCAGGAAAGAGAATTCCTTTCTGAATTAGTTTTTAAAAGTTAAAAAAAAAATCAGGTAAGACATCAATGTGACATGTAGCTCTCAGAGGATAAAGAGTTAATGACCACTAACTTGCTCAAGCATTATTTATTCTAAGAGATTTTAGGGGGCAGAAGGGTTCATTATTCAGGACTGTAACATGCCATCAACTTTTAGGCTATACTCATTTATTTCAGCAAGTAACTCTCCTTAAAAATTGATGTCACATTAATGTCTTTCATTACTTTAATATCCTATATGCTTTATAAAACTAACTGCTTTATATATCTGTAGGTCTAATGTGTTACAGTTCTCAATAAAACTATTACAGCTATAAAGACTGCTTTTTAATTGGGATGGATTATAAGACACTTAATGCAATCTACTACAAGCTGAATATTTACATAGCCACGAGGACCAGCACTGTTTCACCTTTTGATGCCTTATCGTGAACAAATTCATACATGTGGATCTTAGCAGAAAACGTTAATAAGCAGCACAAAAGCAAAAGCAAAGCAGTCTGGTGGTATTCATTTTGGTGGATGTCCTGCAAGTTAATTTTGCAATAGGAAACAGCACCCATTACCTTGTTTGCACAAATAGCAACATATCCATTGCTTAAAAAAAGCCCATACATAGCAGAACAGCAGTTGTAATGGCAATCTGGAATAGGCCTGTTGAGCTTTCTAAAAGGTTGTTTCATGCTGCGTTAAACCCAATCCACAGAGACCTGCTTCAGCTTCTAAATCCAATCCTGCAAGCTCCAAGTAGCCCACTGGTGAAAGTCTGCCCCGTCACATTCAGACCCCATGCACGAAGCCGTGTGCAGACGCAGCTTGTGGGACCACACTGGCTCTTTCTGTGTGCTTGAGCAGGAAAACCTGAAGCTCTGTGCAGGAACGTCTTCTACACAGAAGGACCTAAGACACTTGGAGGCAGAGATTTCCTGGTCTTACGCTTTGATGTAGCGTCTCTTACTCAATAGGGTGCATTAGGCCTAATATCCAAATATCACAAATAGCAAGTGCAGGGAACTAAACAGTCTCAGAAACACAATGCCAATGCACCAAGTAGACCATGATAGGATTTGATAGTGTTTCAGCTGGTAGGCAATCTTGCTTGTGCACAAATCAGCAATTTGGGGGACAAGGTATTTCTAAACAGTGGTTAGAACACCCTAAAGCTTTGGAGCATCTTACATGACACTGATGGAGCCAGCACCACCTTCATGTCAAGTACAAGATCTCATTCACCAGGATCTTCTACAGCTAAGAGCCACAGATACTTGTTTTCACCTCTAACTGCAGCATACCTATGGTGACTTGACAACAGGTAACTCATAATACCTATTTAACTGGAAACCCAAGGCACACCATCCCCACAGAGTCGAAGGACCTCTCTATACCTTTGCTACAGACAGATTGCGAGGTAGAGGAGGGCTTCTCATGTTTCCTCCAGACCAGACCAGGCCAACCTGACTTTGGAGGAGGGCAGGCTGAGGACAGCACATCACACATACTCTGCCAGTTACAGTTCACTCCATATAGCACTGCTCACTGCTTATTAAGATCTTACAGATACTATGTAAAAGGAATGATCACATTTTAAACATTTCTGCATCTTAGTAGGATCCCAACCCCTTACTCCCCTGGCTTCCCCTACTAGAACAGTTATTTCATCAAAAATACGATGGCAAGCGACTTGTAGAAAACGTGCTCTTACCCAGAGGGTCAGTTCACAACATGTTTTAGGACAGAAACCCTGTAGAAAGATGAAAGACCACCCAAAAACCTACTCTAACAAAGCTTGCTGGAAGGGGATGGTATTGAGCCTCTCCTGCTCCTAAGAAATCCATTGGAAAAAGATGCTCCTGGAAACAGCAAAGTCTGAACAAAAGCCCAGAAAGATTCCCGCAGGCAACTAGCTGCACAGAAAACGATTCAAACAATCATTTCATTGAGCGCACCAGAGGGAACTGGATGGCTCTTGTTAAAGTGAATTTTCTCCCTGAGGGAAGAGTAGGCTGCCATGCTATCGCAGCACATAGGAAAGGGCCACCCCAGCTGGGGCTTTTTGTGGTCCTCTTTGGGTACATTTTGCTGTCTGGTACAGGGTTCCCCTGGATTTCAGCCTTCCAACCTTGAGGCTGCATCTCCAGCCCTGCCAAGGGGATCTGAACAACAGGAGAGGAGATGCTTGCTAGACCTCCTGTGTGCAACACCTCAGGATGTTTGTGGTGTACACAAGTCCTTCCCCCAGCCATCCCAGCAGTAATCTGGCTGCTGGAGCCTCGTCATGACCCACACAAGGGACCCCGTGAGTATGAGCTGCTTGCCCCTGGATTTAATCACTTGCAGCAGAGCAGCTACAAACTTTGGCTTTCCTTTCTTTATTCTTTCTTTGCAGACGCTTGCTTGCGGCAGGCTGCTAGCTTCCCAAATTTGGCAGCATATCCAAGTTTAAAAAGGTACTTTTCAACGTCACCCTAGGTGAGGAGAGCCAGACTCTCCAAAGAGGTGGCAGGGTTTGTGTTAAAAACCTCATCTCTGCTCTCATCTGCAAGAAAACCAATTTGGATAATTCTGTCCTCAATCTTGCCGACAGTGGAATACTCCTCTCCACAACAGGTTTGACAGCAGAACATGATGTGATGAAAAGACCGCATTTAGGTTGGACGTAAGCAAGCCCATTAACTAATATTTCAGCAGGTTCAATGCAATCTCTGTAGCAAAGCAACATGCTGACTGGCAACATCCATCTCCAGGGCAGGACTCCAACCCCATGCAGAAAGAATGCACGAACCTCTCACCATCCCAGGTGTGCTTGGTAGGGCAGAAGCCTGCAGTTTTTCTCCAGTATTCACCAGTTTATGGAGAGAAAAAACACTGGGGCAATTTAGCCTTTAGGTGTAGCTTGCAGTGGCTGCTTTCAGTGTAAACTGCATTTTTTTTTTTTCTTCCCCCATGGGGATCTGGAAGCCACAGCTGGTGTGCCTACAAACAGCTCCATGGGTGCAGGGGGGTGACAAAGGGGCAATAAAGCAGACAAACTGTGCCCTGTGTAGCTGCCAAGCCCTCGCTCTCCTTTAGAGTCCTAAGGGGGTGGGGTGGGGGAAGAATGAGGAGCAATTTTAATGCTATTTATAATTATTATTACAGAAAGTGCAGCTACTTGAAAATGAAGCTGTTGCATCAAGTAGAGCCAACACACAGTAATTTCAGTATCAATAGCTGAACTATTCAATTAAGCAGCCCTGTCAGGACCTCCAACGCCTGTCCTGCCGTGAGGCTAATGGTGGTCTCACAAGGAACACTGCTAGAGATGCTCTACCAGACCTGGGTAGGGCATCTCTACCCAGAGACCTTTCACCATGGGGTTGGGGGGGGGGGAAGGATTGGGGTTTTGCTAAGCCAGGCCACACGGAAATTGCTCTCTGCTTTCCAGCTGCAGCAATCTCAAAATCTGACGAGGGAGGAAAATCCCTTTTGCTACACCCTGTCCCCTACTTAGTTTCCAGCAAGAGGTGAGTTTTGGGGGATGGAGGAGAGGCATGCCAGGCTGCCTTGCCTCCTAGCGTGGTGGTAAGAGGTAATCCAGAAGCACCAAAGTTGAGGAAAGAAGCTGTCGTGCTCATTTATATATGTAAGTGATCTAGAGAATTATCGGCTAAATTATTTAAGTGTCCCATTACTATTAAATTACTGGGCATTCATTGTAAGAACAGTCATAATACAGTAACTAATTTGGTATTAATGTGAATGTCAGCATTTCATTGCAGTTATTTTGTACTTCATCATGAGATAATTTACCAATAAATTAATTGGCTTAATTGCTTCCTCCAAACCCATGAGAACTACATATGACATGACTTTTTAAAAGCATTCGTGCTCACTCCCTATCTTTCTGCCTTAACTACACCAAGCAGGAACCCCCCTTTGAAACACTTGGGGAGGAACAGCCAAGAAAGAGGGAACAACGTGTGATTTCACTCTCCCAGAGGCAATAAAATCTTGGCATAACCTTGCCCTGTGGATTTTGATGTGCTCTAAATATAGCCCCCAAGGCCATGCTTGGAGCAGGAGCCCAAGTTTCAGTGCCAGCTTTGCAGGGTCCTGGGTGGTGGACAAGGAGCACAGCCCCAGCACTCTGCCTCCATCCAAAGCAGGGGAAGCATCTGGGAGCCATTCTTGCCCACCTCCCCTGTTGTACAAATTCCCCACATCAACTTTGCCCCCCAAAATGCCAGTAAACCCCAGTCCCCATCAGCTGGGCATCAGCCAAACCAGCAAGAGCAGGCAGACTCAGGCTGCAGCTGACAGACCTGCTCCACTTGGAAATAAGTTGCTACCAATTTGCCCCAAGGCAAAAAAAGTGCCATAATCAGAATTTCAGGTATGTAGGGGATACCCTACCTCAGATGAGATGTCTGCCAACTGATTTAAACCCTATCAATAAGCCTGAGAAACACAAACAATTCACCATAGCACTTGGAATAGGAAGAGTAAGAAACCAAAACCAAGTGGAGATTTAAGTCCTGAAGCATCACCTCCACACTGCTCTACAGCACCCAGCAAAAAGCCCCCCACCCAGTCTCTTTGCAGACCCCAGTCTTCATCCCTGTTGGCATCCATGCAGGTGATGCCTCTACCTCCCGGGGGCGCAGCCAACCAAAGGCAGCCCTGGTCCCACGCAGCCAGGCAGGAGAGCTGCATCCTCACGGCAAGGAGGGAAGAAAAATAGTCCTCGCTGGGTAAAAGGCAGCAGCCACCACCATGAAGTCACGTTTTCACAATGTGCCTCAAGTATTATTAGGTCCCTGGCTTATGTCAAGCGCTCGGGTTATGCCGCTGTGGCCAAAGCCCTTTAATCAGACACTGTAACTCCTGTTAAAAGTGGTGCCAACCTTTGTCTCTGATCCCTGCCAATTTTGCTTGAGCTATTTTGTCTTGCTAGCCTGCACCAATTTAGAGATAGGGTTATTGGGAGCAACCACTGCCTTCCTGAAAGCCGACTCCTCCAGCACTGGGATTTTTACAACCAGCACCAAAGCTCTCTGGCAACCACGGCAAGTCTCCCAGAGCTCCCACCTCTCCATTCCCCAGAAGCTTAGGAAAAGTTTACTGCTGTTATCTTCTCCAGGAGTTAGAAAAAAAGCTCCATCCAGAGCACAGTGGGTAAGGACAGCTGTTTTCTCCAGTTTCTTGGTTTAAATGTTTTTTAACAAATTTACAGGGCTCTTTTGCAAAGCACTGGGAACAGATTGCACCAGCCTCAGTGCTTTGGCACATGCTCCTCCACTATCAGGGAGACATCAGCACAACTGCAAAATGCTGCTAAATCTTTATGATAATTTGCCCCAGTCCTGGGCCATCTGCGTCAGACCAGGCTGGCAAACAGTCCGACTCCAGGTGGGAACAGCCCAAGGGAATACATCTCCTTCCAGCACACCCTGGCCAGAGACAAGCCCCAACCACAGGGCGCCTGTTGTAGCTTATTGTTTAAGTTGCCATCAGAATTAAAAAACAAGCCAACATTTCCCAGCAAAACCCCCCAAATGCAGCAATGCAAAGTGAAGCTGACTGTTCTATTAACTCCCATCCTGCATCAGCAATTTTCTAAAGTGTGGAAACATTATAATTGACTTTTCTGCTAGTAGAAAAATGACATTTTTTTCTTAATACTTCCTAAGTCAGTAATGCATTTCAAAAGCCTCCAATGCCACTACCACAACAGGACTTACAAATTAGCACATTTTCAGCTTTTCATTAAGCACAATACCCAAAAAGTCTCATCATATTAGGGTTTCTCTCCTCATTATTGAAAGTACTGTGACTTTGGCACTTCGCGCAGCAAATTATAATGCACTCAGCCTGGGTCCATTGTAAATCAGGGCTTCAAAAAAGGTGTCACGTAGTTGGGCCCTCTTTAAGCACTGAAAATATTGGAGTCTATTTGAAAACGCCTTATGTAGTCTCTCACTAGCCTTGCAAATCATCGCAGCACCAGGTAGATCTTCCTTTTATTTTTTGCCTCATGGCATCAAGCCATTTCTATTCCAACCAGAAAAAGAGGATTATTTCTTGCTGGGATTTTAAAAAAAAAAAAAAAAACCTACACCTAAGATAACAAGCCGCATAAAATCCCCAAATCATTTAGGGTTCTCATTCAGCTTTGCACAGCATCCGTGGGGCTGTCCTCTTCAAAGGAGAAGGGGTTTCTCCAGCCAGACCCCCGGCTCACTGCCCTGGGATGCCCCCGGCCAACGATGCAGTTCATGGGCCACTGTGGTGCAAAGGCACAGTGCCTATGTGGCTCTGGCAAATTCCTGAGCTCTGGGCTGAAAGGCCACTACCCTGGGAGGATGCTGCAGAAGAAGGGCCATTTCTTTTGCAGAGCAAACAAGCACCAGCCCGTTTTTGTGCCCCGTCGCCTCCTGTAAATGCACCAAATGTAGCCTCAGTTGGCCTTTGGCATTACAGCCCTTGGCTGGAGTCCCCTTTCTTGGCAGAGAGGGAAAAAAAAAAAATAATAGGGGACATGCCAGCATGGGAGCAGGGAGAGGCTTGCACCCTGCTCCTGGACCCCCCCTCAAACCAGGTGCCATCCCAGGGCAAGGCACTGCCAGGCTCTGCTCCCACCTACCCAGCGGCCTTAAGACCAAAGGATGGGAAATGCAAACCCCACACCCTTTCTCATTTTCTCAGTCCCCAAAAAAAAAAAAAAAGGCTAAACACATCCCTAATCTCCTCTGCACAGCTTCCAATGATGCCAAAGCTGCACAGTCTCCCATAGGTGGGATGCACCTCTCCTTAAAAGCATTCATGCTTTAAGTTGCTCAAACTAGCAAGAAAGTCATCATTAACAAGACAACAAAGTGCACCCAGAAGCAAAGAGGAAGAGAAGCATGAAATAAGGCTATTTGCTTCTCAGGAGGGCAGCTGCAAGCCAGCAGCAAGGTAAAGGGCATTTCCTAACATCTTCTTCTGGTTCCCTTACTTTAGCCTTCTACCCTGCCTCAGTTTCCCCAACAGAGAAAAGGCAACCAAGCAGCAACACAAGGCAAGGATTAACACAAACGCCAGGAAGGGTTGAAGGACATCTCACAGCATAGGCAACAGTGGCACCAAAGCCCAAAATAAGCAACAGAGAACAAGGAACTGAAATGAAGAGGACCTGCAGAGGAGAACCAGGTACTAGCATCATAAAAAAAAAAGCAAACACAAGGAACTCACCTTCTCCCCCTCACAGCATCACAGCTTCTGCACAGACACACTTGGCACATGGACCACAAGGAAGGAAAAGAACTGTAAGCAAGGCTTTGCCCAAAAAACTCACAACCAACCAGCAAATCCTGAGGACCGTAGGGGCTGAGGCTTTTATCTGGCTCGGTGGATCACCTGCAAATGGGACACCCAGACCACCTGCTGCCCTCACAGCAGGAGAAACTCCTCAGCTGCTGCAATGGGCCAGTTAGCAAAACCAACGGGCAAGCGGGTCATGAAGCCTGGGGACCTCAGCTGGTTCTCATCCACCATTTTCCCTAGCAGGTGTCCATGGTGAGGTTCCAACATCCACATCAGGCTGTCACAGCATCTCAGCTGGGTCTAGCGCTGGGTAGAGCCTTTTCTAGAGGTTTCCTTCCAAAAGTGTACTTTGGGAGCAAAAATCATGTTGATGATAGCAGTGAGCATACAAGGTCCTGAGTGCATAGGACAAGGGGGGTGTGAGGATCTCTGCAAGGTCTTTGCTGCCCCACTGACCCGCTCGTGAGAAGAAGGAAAGGCCTTGTGATGAACGGCCACACGTGGAGCTGCCCCATGGGGCAGGGATGGACATGGGGGAGGGGTACATGACCTCCTCCACCTGCAGTCCCTCCTCCTCCCCCTGTGCTGTGGGTCTCCATCCAGCCCCTGTCCTGCCCTGGAGCCACAGCACAGTCTGGTGGGAGAGGGTTGATCTTGGACTGGTTGAGGGTTTTCCCGGTTCTCTCAGATGAAAGCAGTTCACGTTTGGGATCAAATCAGCCTGCTCCAGCCACCTCCAGCAGCGTTTTCATCCACACTTCAGGGCAAAAAGCTCTCACAGAAGAGGACCAGAGGTGCTGGTTATCAATTCCAGGCACATTGTTATTTGTCCCAGCTCCTGGTATCCTGAGTCGTACAACGAGAAGCCTGCCCACCCAAGGGCTCCTTAATGGAGTGGGACTTTTGCTTTCTAAGTAAAAATAACTCAAGATCAAACTCCAGGAAGAAAAAAAAGATGGAGGTGAAAGAGAAGGCGCTGAAACAAGAGGAGAAACACCAAGAAAGACTGTTGGGAGAGCAAGGGAAAATCTAGGCATCAGCCATTAAGACTGGATACTGTGCGATGGGCCAAGCCCTAGTGAAAGCTTGACCAGAGGTGAAGCGTTAGGCACAATCCTGTCCTCAGAGGGGTGACTGGAGGATTAGTAGGAGGAGATAGAAATCATGCAAATGAGCCCTTTGGCCAGCAAAGCCAATAGCCCCACTCAGCACAATGTTTGGCTAAGTTACACCCATAATTGCTCTAATTTAAGGTGCACTCGGACAGGCTCCATCCCAAATGCCACCTCTCAGACAGCTCCCAAAAAGCCTCTCAGGCAGCACCCTTCAGGTGGGGGTGATGGGTAAGGAGGAATGCCAAAATGCATCAGGCCAGCCCAAAATCTGGGGGTTCGGTGGCATGGAAGCCTCTGCTGGTGTGGTGGCCCCCCAGTCCCACCACCCACGTTAGCCTAAAAACACCCACCAGGGAGCAACCCCTTCTCTCCTGTCGGGCTCGGTTGGAGGGGTCACATGTGCGGACACACTGCGATGCCACCTCCTGGCCCAAAAACCTCCCACATCCTTACGTCATCTTCTCCAGCCCACCCAGGAGATGCCTCCATCCCCGAGCCCCTCGAGCGGGGTCCTGCCCTGAGCCAACATTTCATTTTAGGCTTACAAAGCCATCCCTGCTCCATCACCAAGATAAAGCTCCCAATTCTGGGATGTCCCTGACCCACGGGTGACGTGTCACACACACACACCCCCCCCCCAGCAGGCAACGCATCCCCCTCCGCCCACTAATGAAGCCCCTCGCAGGGTGATGGCGGGGGCAGCCCAAAGCCCCCCCCTTCCCCCATTGCCGACCCGAGCCACCCTCCACCTTCAGCGGGGAAACTCTTCGCCGTCACAGCTCGAGGAGGGCAGGGGATGCGGTGGCGATGCGCTGACAGCTCGCCCCACTGGGTGCTGACGGCGTGACGGATGGTCCAGGTGCCACGGCCGGACCCCAAGAACCGGCTGCCTTGTCCCACCACAACAGCAACCTGTAATTTCCGAGGCGGTGTTTCCAGCCTGTACCCCGCAAGTAATGGGAAGGGGCGGCAGGAATGAAGGCAGAGCCGAGCAGGCAAACCAGATGGCTCTCTCGTTAAAGTGCAGCTGTGCCAAGGAGAGGTCGTAGCTGTAATGAATCGGGCCGAGTCCCCACTAATTAACGCTGACAAGCAAAGTTCAGATGTGTCCACTGGTAAGGAATAAATCAACCCCCAGAAATGGGTACAGCCAATGAGGGATAGTTGAGTTTGTTCTTCTGCGTCCCAGAGGGCAAGCAATTATCTCCATAACTTTCTAGTTAGGGTGCACTTGGGAAACACATCTTCCGATCCATAAATACCTCCCTTCCACAACTACGTTACACTTTCAGGTGTCAAAAGCTAATTTTGCTCAGGAGCAAAACAGCATGGCATGAAACCAAGCGAAGGGCTTGTTGAAGCTCGTGGTGCCGTCCAGCTCTTCTGTTTCTACCTCCTGTAGCATTTTTGCAAAGAAAAACCTGTTGGATGGCAGTGAAGTTCCCGGTAGAGGTCCAGCTAGGGAATGGGGTGAATCTGCTTCAGTTTTTATGAGTTTGGGGAAAAGGTCTGGGGCTTGAGTCCTGAGGTACCCAGTGCTAGATCCTCACCCTATAGTCATTTATAAGTCCCTTTTTAGGTGGTCAGCCTGTGAGCAGTGGTGTTGACACATGGTATGTCACAGTCCTGGCATCTCCCATCCCAGCAGGGGGTCCTGCAGTACAGACTCTACAAGAAGCCTCTAATCCCTTCTACCTTCTTCCTTCTCTTTCCTCCTCCTCCTCGGGACCCACAGGGATGCCATGGTGGGACCAACTGGCCACAGGGCACCTGGCAAGTGTGTGGGGGGGTCACTCACCTTGCACCCCCCTGCCCTGGCAGCCATGGGAGAACATCAACTGCAGCGCTGGCTAGACTGAGAGCAAACCCACGCTGTGAGTATGCTAAACCTTCCCCCACCTCAGCTCGCCAACAAAAATGCCTGCATGACCCCAGTAGCGGTTTTTTGGGGTGCACAGAGCCATTGCCACCTTGTGCTGCCCTACAAGCTGCTTCAGTCAAACAAGATATTTCCTCTATCCTTCCATCCCATCCTTTTATATAGGGTGACGCTATTTCACTTGTGACCTTACCTCTTCTTTTTTTCACCAGACCCAGGCAAACTGAAAATGAAAATGATGCTCTGGTGCCATTAAATATCTGGCGGTGGTTTTGCAACTTTAATGGCAGGAACAATTTTTTTTTTTTTCTGAGCACTCGAGAGATGCCTCTTGGGTTTGTGTTCCAAGAGCTGGTGTCAAGGTTGGTGGCATCTCCGGGGCAAGTCCCACAGGACAGCTGCTCTCCTGCCCTTCCCCATTGCACACAACCTTCACAAAAGTATACTGTCCCTGCTTTTCAGAAGAATGTTTGTTGTGCAGGTTTCTTTCCAACATCTCCTTCATCACCAGCTGCTTCTCCGCTCCTAAGTTACCCCAGGTATAACCAAAGCAGGGCTGGTGGTTTTTATAGCCACTGTACGCAGGCAGGTGCTTTGACTGCAGCCTTGGGGCACAAAGTTTGAGGTGGGCATTAAAAGAGGGGTGTTATGCAGCAAAACCAGCTTTCATGCAGGGAGGAACCAGCCCTTGCACCGCTCACCTTGAGCTAAACCCTCTTGGACACAACTCGCGAACCATCACTACCCAGAAATCACAGCTTTGCCATATGCCCTCTAGGAGCACGGGGTAATGAGAGAAAGAGAAAAAAAAAAAATGCAGAGAGGAACTCGAGTCCCCTACATCCCCAAATCCAAGGCAGACCGAGCTGAAAGCTTTGCGTCTGCGCCTGCTCGTGCTGCTCACCAAGAGCCTTTTGCAGCCCAGAGCAGCAGAGGCACCGCAGTCCCGTGCCTTCCTTTGCCGAAGGGGCTCTAATATTTTAGGGTAAGAGGGGAAAAAAAAAACCCAAACCACAACCTTTACAGCCCACGAACCAGCAACCTCAAGGGTGACCGCTAAAAATAACCCTGTCTCCTTGCTGCTGGAGGTGAGGGGCAAGTTGCTAATTAGCAAATGCCATCACCCAGCCTCGTACTGTAAGGGGCCCATGTGACGGAGGGTCAGTCTGAGATGGTTTTCCAGCCTGGCACTCAGGGTGACATTTCACGAGCGCATTACTGAGGGGTTAAATAATTGGTAGGGCTCCCCTTCGCCTTTAAAAGAGGATGCGCACCGGGACTGAATTCCCAGGGGGTAATTAACACAGCTGCAATTCTTCGGGGGGGGGAGGGGCGGAGGGGGAGGAAGCCTAGTATTTTTAGTTAGGCTAAGAGCTATAGTTATTTTATTCCTGTAATTGATGGAAAAAAGGGGGGGAAAGGAAAACACTGCATGGTTATGACAACTGGAAAGGGTGTGGGGTTTTTTTTTATTGAATTGAATTATTTATGTTTGACAAAGAAGGGCCACTATAAACCGGCATAGCACAGAATACCTTTCCATATTATATAGAGCTGTTAAAGGGAAATGTTTCGGCACTATTTAAATATTATCTAATTTCCAATAAAAACCGGACAAAATCAATGCAGCCTCGGGATGAGTTTATATTTCACCGGGTGGCAGTTTTTAAAGGACAACTGGTCCAGCAGCTCAGCCGGCTTTTGCGATTGCATCTGCAAAAGTTTTTTTGGCAGGGGTTGCAAAGCGCAACACCCCCCTTCCCTAGCACAGAGACGTGTGTCTTCATGGGCGCCAATCCTGCGGTCTGACCCCCTCGCTCAGCCACCAGCCACATAACTGAGCAGCGCTGTCACATGGACCGGGGAAGCGGGGAGGGGAGGGAAGCGCTGAAAATATAAATGTGGGGACATTTCGGTGGCAGGTTGGCTGTTTGCAAGGTGACACCTGGCTCCGAGAGAGGAGATTAAACCTCCTGCCCTGTGGTGCCTGGCCGGGGACGGTGTCCCGGGGGGGGGGATGAGCAAGTATCGCCTGGGAGAGCCGCCCTCACACCGCCGTCCCTCCAAGGTAGGCTTGGGCAACCAATGGTTTATTTCGTGGTGTGGTGACCTCGCCATCCTGCCTGCCCACAGGATGCCCTGAGTCCCCTCCCCACAACCGCGGGGTACCGGGGGTGGGGGACACAGCCATCACAGGCAGCTCCACCACTCAGCCAGCTCATTTTAATTATTTTGGGGGGTAAGAGGGGGTGCAAGCTTTAAATCAGTCGCACATTGCAATTCGCGCTTGAGAGCAGCTGGAGGAGGCAGTGCTGCAGGCTGCCAGCCCTCGGGCTCCCTCGCCGAGCTGGAAATTTCCCTGGAAAAAAAAACAAAATAATAATGCCATTTCCTGCTGCCGGAGGGCAGCTGTAAATCACGGCGGTGATGCCAGGAGCTCTCTGCACAGGCACATCTGGACTCGCTGGATTTTTTAAGGCAGCCTCATAGTTTTTTTGAACTGGCAGGACAAGTTATTAGGGGCCGAAATCTCCCTGGTGTGAGGACTAAGTTGTTATGCGGCAGCTTAAACTGGGGAACAAGATCATGCTGAAGTCATTTTGCTCCTGTGTATCGTGCTCTTTCATGTGCCAGGAATGAGTTTTCCTCGTAATGTGAAGCCGGCGCAGACAATTTAAGTCATTATTAATAGATACACTTGATCTGAGGAAGTAAAATGCTTAATGTTTTGTTAAATGAGGTGTACTCTGCAAACAGTCGCATGCAGAAACAAGGTTAAGATGCTACCCCCGTGTTAGAAATTAATGAGCGCGAGGCTACTGCTAATGAAGTGCTCATCCTCACCAACGTTTGGGGCCTCATTCTGTGTGGGAACATCTCTACTGAAGTAAGGACACATAAAGATGATCCCAGGCTTAATTTGTTGCAGGATCAGGCCCTTGGGTCCTGAGTGTCTCGCTGTGCAGGGACCAGGATGCTGGGAGGACAGGTGATGTGCCCAAGGCCATGCAGCACGGCAGTGGCAGAGGAGAGGGTAGGGCTGCGGGGTGCCAGCCTTCCTCCACCACCCAAAATCGCTACCCAAAGGCGACAAGTAGTTGATAAGCAGTCAAAACCCCTCATTTTCCCTCGAAACCCAACCGGGGACTTCTCCCCCTCTCCCGGCCAGCGCCAGGATGCTGTGCAGGTGTCCTGGCTGCCAGCTCCTCTCTGCAGTAAATCACTCCCGCCTGTACGGCAGCGTTCCACTTAAAAACACAGAAATAGCATTTCATCCTGACATCACTTTCCACTCATCGGTGGAAAAAGCACTTGACTTGGCTGGCAGGAGCTCAGGCTTGCCACTCAGCTACAAGAGGACTTTTTCTTTCTGCTCTTGCTGGCCCTGGCTATTTTTAACCCCCTCCGTCAGTGATGTTAATCCTGTCATTACCGTGACCCAAGAAGTGTTATATACAAATAGACACTGATTGAAAGGCTCGCAAGAAGGGGTCACGGTATTTCAACACACTCTCAATGGCAGGTTAATGCCACACGCGCGCACACACACACACACATCCCTTGCAAAATTAGCCCACGTCTGACCGAGAAGGTCTAGACTCCCTGCTAAATATACCCAGCTGCCAGCATGGGAGGTGGTCCGTGCCGCAGGAAGGCGATCCCCTTGGCACGTGAAGGCAAGCTTCCCCCACGCCACTGTGGAAATATTACAGGGTTGCTAATGAGCGGAGAGGGAAAGCGAGCCAGGGCTGCAGAAACACAACCCAGGACAAGTCTCTGGGGAAAACGATCCCAGTCTGTGCTGCTCCTTGGGTCTCCAAGCCTTCTCCTGCACCTGCTAAGGGACCCCAGGGGATAACGAGGCTATTTTTCAAACCAAAGCAATGCTCTCAGGAGGTAGTTGAGTTGATAACAGGAGGGTGAAGGGGCACAGAAAGGCTGGAGGTAGCAGAATAGCAACAAGTGGTAACAGAGAGAAAGATGAGGGGATTTGGAGGTTTAAACTAACCGAGCAGTTGTGGACAGCCAGCCAGGTGGGAAGGCCAGCCTTCAGTTTGGAGGGAGAAAGAAAATGGGAACAACCACGTAGGTTGATCTCAAATTAGCTCCCACTGCAGCTGCAAGTGAACAGGGACCCCAAGGCAGGGGGGATCCTTCACACAAGGTGTTAATTTACACAAGAAGCCCAACTCAGACCCCTCCCTGGCTCAGCGCAACCCCATCCTGGATGGACACACTGTGATTTTTTTTGTGGTTCCATGCTCTTCGCATGGTCTCCAGAGCCAGGCAGCTGGATGTCACCAGAAACCCCCGACAACTCTTGCAGCACAGATGGGCCAGCCCAGGCTTGGCACAAGGATGCTCACGGTCACCTGCAGGAGCCCAGCAAGGTCCCCCCCTTGCAGGGGGGTATGGAGAAGGTCCCAAACATTTCTTCCAGGTTGATGCCACACGGAGGGAACCATGAAGCGTTTCAGCAGTCCCTCCACATCTGGTTGCTTTGATAGAGTTTAACGTCTTCCTGAGATCCACTTTGATCATGTTTATTCCCCGAGGAGGTCGGCGGGAGTTGTGTCACCCAGAGCCTCCAAGTCACGAGATGCCGAGGTCTATTCTCGTTCCCGCTGCAGACTTCTCCCGTGACCTTGAGGAAAGGAGCCACGAGCCTCAGGGCAGCAGGAGCCAGGGATGCTCAGCTGGCATCCGTCCCTGTGCTTAAATGGCAGCAGAGGCTGGGCCTTTTCTCTCCCCTATACAAGGCATCGAGCCCCTGCCACAGCAGGAGGATTTGTACCTCGCTGGCTTTTGCCAAGTGCTTTGCATCCCTGCAGGGACGCACCAGCATGCCGGTCCGCATTGTGTTGGCCACTAATGTGATGCCCAGATTTTTCTGTATAGCAACCACAAGACTGGAAACAGGTGTGAGTGCCTTAAAGAAAAAAACAGTGTTAGGCAGAGAAAAAAAACACTTTCTCAGAGTATACAAATGAGTTAAACCATGACGATGAGGTTGGGCACACAGGAGCTGACTAAATTTCTTTTTTTTTTTTTACCTCCTAAACGCTAGGCACCGTTTTCCTCCCAGCCTAAACACTCACGTCCCAAGCTGCTGCCTGCAATTAAACCAGCAATTTAATCCAAGAGGTGCTGCCACAACACAGCCCTGTGACCATTTGACCCTCATTGTATCACTTGCCCGTTATCATCTGACCCCTCCGGAGTTATAAATACAGCAACAATAGAGCCTTAACTGGATTATAATTAGACAATGAGCCCAGGAGGATGGAAACAATGAACTATAAAAGCCCGTCTATCCTCCCAGCTAGGACCTATACACACGGGAAGCAGTGGAATGGGCGAGTTACCGGGACCTGTAACAGAAAAGCTACAGATTTTCCCCAAATTGGATTCGGAGCATCCTCTAACGGCTCACACTCCTGCCACCAAGTATTACACGGCCCTGGTCACGGGAGACCTGAGAAGCCTCGAGGTCCTGACTGACCGATACTATCAAGATGTCAACCTGGTTTTTGAGATCAGTAGAAATGAGCTGGAGTGGCAGGCGAAAAGCCAAGCCTCTTATGGACTCTCAGGTACTTTTCCTTTAAAGGCCAGTCCAGAAAAATTAAAACAACAGGTATTTACTAACCCTAAATAGGAGAGGCGCAGTGCATTAGGCTGCTTTTATAGAGCCTCTTCCCGCGGTGGCTGGTTTCTGGTTAGCTGGCTGCGTCCTGCAGCCCTAGCCATAAATATTAAGCACTTTCTTGTATTATTTTCTTCTCTTCTGCACATACTAACCCAACCAGAGGGGCAGGGAAGTGTTAAGATTGTGTGTCCACATGATTTTTTCAGGTTGGGACGGGGCATTCTATGGCTTAGGCATGCTTACAAGAGGGCTCGCAGCCCAAATTGCTCGCGCAGGGGCTCAGGAAGAGCAGCCTGGTCCTATCTGGGAGGAAGACGATGCTCCCAGGGTAGTGGTACCCGGTGCCTCCCAACCCCAGATGCTCCCCACAGTCCCAGTTGCTAACTGGGCTCTGTGCATCTACTGATGATCTGAGAGATCCTGGAGCTGCTGGGAAATGCAATGCCTTGCTTCAGCTGAGCCCAAACCCAATGCATCGCATGCCCAGCCCTGCATCACCCTCCCGCCACCCTCCCACCCTGCTTGGGTGCCTTCAGGCCCAGCCCAGTCCCAGAAAAGACAGGGTTTTTTTCCTCCCCTGGGTGCAGGTGAGCTGCCTTTTAGCTCCTGCCAGCAAGGTCTTGCACACAGGGTCCCCTGCACAGCTGGCTGCGAGCAGGGTATTGGTTTACCCACGTCGTGCCATATGAAATCCTGCTCCTGGATGCACACACCCCGGGGGAATTTTGCTTCCCCTCTTGCCAACAGCCCTCGGAGCAGCCACCGACCATAACCAGGCTCTTCAAGCCCCCCTCAAACTGCCAGGGAGCTAAAAGAAAAATGGAAAAAGTGATGTCTTGATCCGCTTTATTCGCAAGGCTGGCACGTGGGGGCCGGGGGAGCCCAGCGGGTCAGCCCCGGGCATCAGCCCCGCTCCCTCCTCCCCGCAGGGCTGTGGTCGCTGGAGTACAAGCGGGAGCTGACCACCCCACTGTGCCTCGTCGCCCGCCGGGGTCACGCCGCCTGCCTGCGCCATCTCCTCCGTCGACGGGCTGACCCCGACCTGGCGCCGGGGGGACGGGGGCCCCTGCACGAAGCCTGCCTGGGGGGGCATGCCGACTGCGTTGAGCTGCTGCTGGAGCACAAGGCTGACCCCAACCTGCGGAGCGACGAGGGTCTGGCCCCGCTGCACCTCTGCACCACGCAAGACTCCTTGGGGTAAGGAGAGGGTCCCCCCGATCAGGATCCCCTCCCACCATCAGCATCTCCCCTACTGACAACCCCGCTGCGTGTCCCCTGCACGCAGACCCCGGCGCTTTGCAAAAAAGATGCCACAGTCCCCGGCAAGGCTTCCTGCATGCTCCCACATTTCCCAGCTGCGTCGGCTGCTGCAGCAAGTTCAGCGGAGCCAAAAAGGGACATTTCAGTGCCAAGCACATTACGTGGCCTGGGTCTCCTTCCCATGGACAGGAGCAGCCCAGCCCAGCTCCACACGCTTTTTCTTCCTCCTCTTTGATGATGATTTCACTCTAAAAGTCACTATGTCCCGCATCCCAGGTCCAGCACGCTTTTTTCCTGGGAGATGCTCAGGATGGGTCCAGTCATGGAGCACATGGGTCACCCCAACCTCCTGTGCAACTCAGCCCCATGCCAACTCCATCCGCAAGGGAGGTCGGTGCCAATCAGGATACTTGCTGCTCCTCAAATCCCAGCCCCAGGGCTTAACGAAGGGATGGGGTCTGCGGAATGGGGTCTGCGGGATGGGAGCAATCCTCCCACCTCCTCACCTCGCGCAAGCCACATATGGGTCCACCTTGTTTTATAGTCAGGGCTAAGGCTCGGCCATGTGCATCTGCTCCCTTCTCACCCTGGGTCAGCATCAGCATCACACAGAGATGGGTGTAAATATCGCCTTGAAAAAATAAGCTTTTCGTGCACGCATGTACGTCTCAGTAGAATTTTAAGTTCCTGAATCATTAGACCCAGGGAATTGGGATTTTTTTTTTTTTTTTAATAAAGAGCTCGGCCCCTTGATATCCTGACAAAACTACTTAGGGCTGTAGCAAATTTCATTGCCTGCCAGCTTCAGTGAAAAGCCACCCCGGCTTCAATCCTCTCCCCCTTAAGCAGGCAGCAAGCTTAACTAGAAGTAGGTGGTGAAGGCAAGGTTCCCACTATGGATCCAATGTATCATGGGCCAGGTGTCAGGGAAGGAGCTCTGCAAAAGGAAAGCAGCCAGAGAGGAAAAGGTTCACAGATGTAAATATCTCAAGCCCAGCTTATAAATAAGAGTCTCTGCAAGACAGCCAAAAATCAGATATTAATCAAATTTTGGTTCAGCCAAAAATGTAGGGATTAATCAAACACATCCTTGATGCAATAAGGGTTGGGGGAGTGGGATGGGTATGGGAGGATGCCACAAGCAGTCCTCATCACTAATAAGGAACTGGTTTTAATTCCTTCACCTGAGCACCCTTTTGACCTTAAAGTCTTCAGTCTCCAAACACCAAGCTATCCTAAAAGCCCCACGGGGGTATTTTAGGCTTCACCAACTCACTCTCCCCCCCTTCAAGGTGGGGCACAGAAACCAGCTTGGTGCATGGAGAGGACCCCATAGCCCACAGAGGTCCAGGCATCCCATTTTTGGCCAGGTGCTTCCCAGCTTGGGAAAAAAACCAACATATATATATATATGAAAAATGAGCCGTTGCCACTGATTTACATGTTATTTCCCCCAGAAGGACGGAGGAGGATGGCAGGTGAGCCAGCAAACGGCGGCGCGAGGATCAGACAGACACAACTTGGAAACAGCTGAGTTATAAGCCCTTGAATATTGGCGCTTTATAATGGAAATACTGAGAGACCCTTAACTACGCTACCCAGCGCTACGGGGGCTTCTACAATAACTAAGCCAACTCCCTTGAAAGATCAAAAATTAATAGACATTTCAGACAGGTTTTGAGGTTTCGACCACTGCTTTTCAATCGCAAAGACTTTGCTAAAGTTAGAGACTGAAGAGGTCAAGCTTTAGGTAACACAAACATTTCCTCTTTGATTAGGGGGAGACTACTTTACCTTGCCTTTTTTTTTTAATTTTTTTTTTTTTTTATTGAGTAGTAGATTTTAGGTCATCCTTAATTTTTTACTGACAATAAAGAGCAGGTCATTGACCTACATAGAGAGCTATTTTATTTTTCTCCCTCTCGATAACAATGGCCAGAACACCTATGTGCCGGGTTCTTCTGTATTCCCATATACTCGGCAATTCACCATGGGGGCAGGACTTAAAACCTTTGAGCCTCTCAGTGACTGGGATAAAAAAAAATTATCTGGGCTTCCTTCCAGCCATTTGAGCTTCAGAATCCATGAGATTTCAACAAAAAGGATATCAGAGCTTTAATCTAGGAGCTTTTTGAAGAGATGGGAAAAAAAAAAGTTCCAGTAAAGTTCAGTCTTACCTTCTTCACTTTAGGAGCTGTTCATGCCAACGTCGGCCTATTTAGTAGAGTTCCTCTCCTTGACCTCTTTTTTACAGCGGAGATAATTAACATGGTGGGGTAAGATGAGTCTCTAAATTCACTGCACTCTCTCCCTGGCGCTCTCCCGTTTCCCTCTTAAAGCTGGGATGATTAAAGGAGTCTGCCTTTATTGGCACCCCGAAAAAAAATAAAATTAAAATAATTGAGGGGGAGAGGAAGAGTCCCAACACTCCCAGCGGTGCCAGGGGGAAGAGCAGGCATGGGGTGGTGGGAAAGCACATCGCAGGGATGCGAGATGTAGCTCCTGCCTCCCGTTATGGTACCAGTAGCAGAAGGGATGGTGAACGCTACCACGTTTGTAGAGTCCTCCTTCAGATCTGTGAGTTGGAAAAAGCTCTCTGAAGATCCCAGGTTTCCCATGCAACGAGGGAGAGCCTACCCAGAGAGAAATCCCCCACAGCTTGCCTTCTCCAGCCTTCCACATAGGGAAGAGGGCTTAGTCAAGCCAAGGGATGAGAAAAGAAGATGTCACCCCTACCTCCATGCAACTTGGGCTCATGGCTGAGTGATGCCTTTGTATTCACTTCTTCAAGCTTTCTCTCCACTTTGGGAGCTGAAACCAGAGTTATCTTCTGGCTCCGAGCCTCCAGCTCGGAGGGCTGGGAGATAAATGGTGGGATGAGTCAATGCAGGAGGGGAGTCAGCGTCCAAGGGGCTCCGTGCAAGAAACGATGGGGTAGGGAGCGAGCACAAGAGCGGCCAGCTCAGGGAGACAGGACAGGTTTTGCTTAGGGGATGTGAGATGAGGATAGCTCATCATGGGAGGAATTAGCAGAAAACATGAGCCAAGCAGGAAGACAGGTATCTAAAAAGGCAATGCGATCAAGTTGGCAAGGCTCCCAAATGCCAGGGAGATGGGCACTAACCTGCTGTTGGTGGACCTGGCCCCGTTGCACCCTCCAGCTATTCCAGCATCGGCCCGGACACTCCGCCCTTTTGGCTGCAGGAAATAAGCATTACTACAAATAAAAAAAAAAGACCACAGATTTTAGAAGCCAGCATTTAGCATCATCTAGTGCCAAACCTCATCCTCTGCTCCATTTAGCGTTGCTAAAATACAAAACTTGGAACGTTTGGAGCCATTGTTTTGGAAACTTATCCCCCCGCCAGGGAAGCCCAGCTCCTTAATGAGTCCTGAGCAAGAAATAAAGAGCCCAAAAGCAGACACCAAGCAAAACCCGAGGCCTGACCCTGCTTTTTGAAGAAGCTGCTCCCCAAGTTGGTGTGACAAAATGAGGGCTCATACAGACAAGTACCCACAGCTCACGAAACTTTGGCAGAGACGGCACGGAGGGTGATGCTGTGGGCTGGCATTCACCCCGCGGCGGCGAAGCGGTCCCCGTGCCGGCACGGCCAGCCCTGCCTTCAACCAGCCCTTTGCACTGGCATTGCCGTCGTTCACCGGCAGGCTTGCGGTGCCTGAAAAGATTTTTATCCTGTAAAGAAAGATAGGCATCCTTTCTCCTTCTTTTAGGGAATTAATAAGAATAATCCTTGCATTCAGAGCCAGGCTTGGGGAAAGCTGTTTTTCCGAGTGAGATTAATCCTGCAATAAATCACAGACAGATCAGGAGGTGGTCACTCGGATGCCTTGAAAAATAACCAAGCCTCACTCCGACCCCAGGGAGGGGGGAAAAAAAATCCAAATAGGGGATTATTCCTTAAGAAAACTGAGGGCCTGAGCAGGTTTTTGGGACAGGAATTTTCCTCCAGCCTCCACTGCCCCAACCTCCTGCTCCTCCTGCTGGTTATTCATCGCATCCTATTTCAAGCTAAATCCCGCTTTTCCAGCCTGGGCATTTTTCATCCCAAACCGAGCAACTTCCTGCCGGGATGCTGGGAGCTGTGGCCAGCGGGAACCATCCTGGCAGCAAGAGGGCAGGGGAGGGCGATGGGCACGTCCTGCCTGATGTAGCACCAATGTCTGCCCCGACTCTGTTGATGGGTGAAGGAGGAAAACAAAACGCAAATCATTTTATCCCATTTATTTGAGCCAGGACCCCAGCGCAAGGCAAACCTGTAGTACTAACACCGGTTATCACAAATCACTGCAACTTTAATCTAACAAGTGACTTGCCCGAGCAAGGAGCCATTCTGGTGTGTTACCCATCACCCACAAATGAGTTAGGAATGGTTTGGAAGTGAGTTTAAACTAGGCTAAATGAGGCATAGCTGTGCGCGAGGGTGGCTCTTTGAGGGCTTGCTCCAGGGGTATCGCTGCTGCCGGCGAGCTGCTCAGCCAGGTCGATGGTATCAGGCTGGATGGAAAAGAAACTGGATTCCTTTTCCACCCTGTGTCTGAATTTCTGCTGAACTAAACCCGTGGCTTCTTGCAATATTCCCGGAAAATTGGAGAGGAGCCCTCAAAAAGCAGCAAGCAATCGCTGTGCCTCATTTAATGGGATTTTAGTCTAATCTGATGGTGCACAACAGGGTGTTAATAAAAAAAAACAAGAAGCCAGAAGTGCTGGCAAAGTATTAGAGCACATGAGTTCATCGGCAGAGATTAGAAGCTAAAATAAGAACATATAGCCAGCAAACATGAACGGCATCTACCCGGCACCTGCTGATGCCCCATACATCCAAACAGGAGGCACATGCTCCTTGCGGGGGCCCCCCGTTTCCATTAACCAGAGGAGATAACCCCTTATTTATAGCCCCTCACTAATGTTCCCTCTTTGCCAAGGGAGAAGTATCCAGGGGGAAAATTTAATATAAACCAACTTGGGTTTCTTCCAACAAGTTAGCCATTGAACTTGATAATAGGAAAGAATAACCCTTCAGCAAAATGGGAAGGATGGCATTTCTACTCTGGGATCTCTAGAAGAAAATATGGGATGTCTAGCAGGAGGCCAAGAGGAATTGAACTCCCTGTATTGAACTCCCATCCCACTCTCGGTAAGGGAAAACCCCGTGGCAGAGCGAGGATGCTGGGCTGGGCGCAGCTCTTGGCTTTGCCAGGCAACCCATGATGTACCACCCTTTACCTGGAAATTAAGGGCAGGGGAATATTCCCTGTCTTGCCTATGCAGATGTAAATCTTCTGTCTGGGCACTCTCGATACACAGTGCTTGCCAAAACCGGCGCAGTGCTTGTGCTCAGGGTCTCTCAGCACAGCCACCTCCTTGCCTGGGAAGGAACAGAGAAGTTTTCAGCATGATCTATTAAAAAAAGAACAAAAGGGGATTTTTCTCCTCGACTAGGCTTCTGCATGTTTAGCAACCAAGTCAGAAATACATTTTTTTCCATTTTTCCCCCACAGAACCATCCCTTGGTTTGCCCCGAATACGTTATTTTAGGGTGCCGGAGCTAACCGTGACATTAGGATTAAGCTAACCCAGAGAGGTCCCGAGACAGTCATTATAATTAGGGCTACAAATTCCCTGCTGTCGGGACGGACAAGACCAGTGAACATGACCAGCAGCAGACAGCAAGCTCCAAAAAACCCTCAGCCAGATAAGGCATTGCTTGAGAAGGGGATTCAGCATGTTTCAGAGTAAAAAGGGAATTGCAAAGTAAGGATCTGAGGATTTGGGGGCACACACTCAATCCGCTCACCCACGACTGCATCCCCAGGAGAGAGCATCCACGGTAGATTCCTCTGGGGAGGTCCAGCGTGGTCTGGGAGCATTACACCTGCAAGGGCTGCAGAAACAGCCTGTCCCCACGGGTCCCGCAGGATCCTTCCTGGCAAACTGAGGCTTGATGGGCATGGGAAAAGCAGCCCAAGGAGGCATTTGCAGATCCTGCACCACCCAGGAGAGGGAATGTCTCATCAGCTACTATCAAACCTTGGGGGAGGTGGTGCTGCAGTCCAGAAGGATTCAAGTAGCATTATTATTACTATTATTTTTATTATTATTATTATTATTATTTTCCCCACACGTGTTAGCATTCATCTGGGCCGGGCAAAATGATCAATGCCCTGGCGCCATCCTTCCTCCCCAGGGCTCTTCTTCCTCTCCGTCCCTCCTGCTGGAGGGATGAAGCTGGGGCTCTGCTCCTCCACAGATCCCACTCATTTTGCTTCTGTATCGGCCCAGAACTCCACTTTGGGCTCTGGGTGACACCTGAGCTAAAAGAAAAGCATATTAGAAGAAAATCAAACGGGGGGGGGCAGTGTTAAAGGTTGATACGCCTCCCTGGACTCCAGTCAACCACTGCTGAGGCTTCCTGAAGGACTGCTCTTCCCACCTCCCCGGCAGCATCTCTTGGGAAATGCGAGCTGGCCACATTTTCAAGGTCTCGCTTGTGGGTCTGGCCCCCCTCCAAAAAAAAAAAACCAACCTCCTTGGTGCCACAGCAGTGCGCTTGGCCCCACACGCTAACCCGGCTGCCAAGAGCCCTGCCCGGGCAGTGACATTGAGCCGTGCCGGCCCTAGCGGCTCCCGGCGGGAGATGGAGCAGTCACTTTGATTCACTTAGACTGGCTGATCACATCCATTTACTCACAAACACCAAAGGAAAAAAAAAAACAAAAAAGAACCAATGGGGCATACCAGGCATCTTTAACCCCCGTCTGTTGTCAGAAGGATGCAGACAGAAAGCTCTGATGGGAACCTGTGTCTCCACTTTGCAGCAGCCACGATGCCTCTTTACAACCACGCACAGTGATGTTAGAGGTAAAGAGAGGTAGGAGTAGCGATTGGGGATGGGGAGGGTTGCTTACCTTGATCTTTTCCTCCTGGGAACTGCAGGTGCTGCCGCTCCATCATCTCCAGGTGCCAAACAAGCCAGCAAAATTCATTTCCACAGGCTTAAACCACCAACAAATATGTTTCTTTTCAGGATGGGTAGAAAACACAAACCTTTAGTCCTCTCTGGGGCAGGAGCCCAAAACAGGTGTTTGGGTTCCTTAACGGGAGAAGGAGAATCCATTTTTATAGGAAAACAAACTCACACCGAGCTCTTCTGCTGCACAGAGGCGTTATCGAGCATCTCCCTCCATGTCAGCTCGGTCCCAGCACAGATTAAGGTGGAGGCAGTGGTTTAAGATGTTTTCAGCTGAGAAACTCTGTGGATGTCAGCCAAGGGGTGGGACTGTATAGATCACCTCCATAACACCCCAGGGCTGCACCTGTGCCAGGAAGTGAAACTGCAACGGACAGATTGGTGGCGCAAAGGGGCCCACCACCCTATGTGTCCTCATCATGGCTGGATGCATCCCTCACCGGCCGGGACTGACCCAGTGGGCATAGCTAACCGCGGGCACCACTCCCGGCGCTGCCTGACTGCTGGCACAGCTGGGACAAGGATCACCGTTCCCTGGTGGTTTTAGGATGGTGGGACCCTGGTCTGTCAAGGATGGTCAAGGTAGTCAAAGATGGTCAGGGATGACCATTCATGGACGATGCTGGTCAAGGGCAAGAGAGAGACATTGCCCAAACCACCATCACCACCACTGCCGTGGGCAGCAGGGCACAGGGTCACCCTCCCCAGCCTCTGCTGCTCCCCCCCAAAATCCTTGCGTGCCACAACCCCCGTGGGAGCCCAGCTCCAGCATGACCCTCATCCTCACCCCACGCCGCCTCCCACCTCACCATCCCTCACGGCTCCCACTCCAGCCCACGCCCCCCCAAAACCCGCCTGGGCGGTGCAGCCCCCCAGCTTCCCCATCTCTTCGCAGATGCGCCAAGCTCCTGCTGAGACACGGGGCCACCGTCAACCTGCCCAGTGAGGACGGGGAGGAGACGGCGCTGCACGTGGCGGCCAGGCACTGCCTCTGCGACCATGCCCGCCTCTACCTGCGACACGGGGCACGCGTTGACGCGCGCAGCGCGCAGGACGACACGGCCCTCGGCGTCCTCTGCGGGCAGGCACCGGGCGCCGGCGAGGGCTGCCTGCAGCTTTGCCGGCTGCTGGCTGCCCACGGTGCCAACATCGACGCCCGGGATGAGATGCGGAGGAGCCCCTTGCACAAGGCGTGCGGTGCCGCCAACGCCGGCCTGGCACGCTTCCTCCTGCGATGCGGGGCCGACGTCAACGCCATTGACTACGATGGCGTCTCCCCCCTGGGCTGCGCGCTGCAGAACGCCGCTTTCAAGAGGGAGCTGCGGCCTCATCTCGCCGTCCAGCTGCTGCTCAACCACGGCTCCCGGAAGATATGGCCCCACGCCTTTGTCAAGGTACCGACCCCAAAACAGGTCCCGTATAGTCCCTCGCACCCAGGATTTTGCAATTGGGGTTGGGGTGCTTTGGGAAATAAAAAGCCCTGGGGGGCAGGGGGGAGAGCTTCCAGATCGAGGCAGGGAGAGGGGACCACGGCATGCTGCTGGGAATGATGGAGACGAAAACACCTCTATGGTGTGGCAGTGGGGAAAAGCTGGCAGGGTGAAGGGTAGGATGGAACCAGCGCGGGGCGGGGGGGGACCAGCAAGGAGGATTTTTTTCCCACCTGGGGATCTCAGAGACTGGCTTGGTACATCAGCCTTCAGTACAGCTGCCTTATGGCTCTGCGTTTCATTGATTTTACATCAAACAATAAAGAAAATATTATCCTGGCTTATCACACACAAGCCAAAAATGTAAATAAGAAGCAAGGGCCACATCCAGAGGAAGAAATGCCACAGCAAGGCAGGTCTTCCCACTGCTTCACAGATGGAGAAAGACCTCCAAAGCATGCCAGGACAAACCCTACGCCTGCCTTATACCGACACGGGACTATCCCAGCCTGGACCGTGGCTGGGTGGGACAAGCCGCGGCTGCCCCTCCGGGACATCCATCTCTCTCTGAACCCCCTCTCCATTGCCCACGACTAGGTGCTGAAGTCCTGCGCGGCTGTGCCAGAGATCATCGAAGTCCTCTTCAATTCCTACTCACAAATCCCTGTCTCCGAGAAGTGGGCCGAGGCTGTGCCGGAGGAGGTGTTTCAGGTGAGATGGAGCTGGTGCTTTGGCGGGGACGGCTGAGCCCCGAGGAGGGGGTTTTACGCACCAAGAGTTTTTTCCCTCACCCAAATTTCACTTGGTGAGGAGAAAAAAAAAAAGGAACGGTCCTTGGAGCACCACCACACACCCGATTCATCGCAGCAGCTTTTTGCATCCCTTTAGCTTCATCAACACCAAAACCCCCATTCCTGCCCCTGGCCTGCAATAAAATACAATCCCAGCATGTGGAAGTGACCCTGGAGCCAGACCACTGCCCACACCACTAATTTTGGTTTTAAAAAGCTTGTTCCCAGATGTGCAACAGGTACGGCCAGCCTGCTCTTGAATGATCTGGGATTGCTGCCTTGCACCTGCAGGTCTTTGGTTAGTTTGGCTGCGAGGGGGGGGCTGGCTGCTGAAATGCAAATAAAGCTCTTCAGCACGTTCTAGGGGATCGAGAAGTGATTTTTTTTTTTTTTTTTTTTTCCAAGCTAGGGAAAGGCTGAGGCTACACAGACCGATCCTGCTTTGTTTCCCTGTCTCGGAAACGAGCGGGTGTCTTCTATGTCAGCTCTAAGGCTTTCTGCAGGGATGCTGCTGCCGGTGGGCATGAAGTCATCCTCCCCAAACAGTGCCTGCGGTGAGGCTGCGTTTCTTCACGTGTGCTTCCACGGGAGAATTCCTCACCCGGCTTTTAAGGCTTGCAGGAGCCGTGTCGGCACATGGAGCCCTAACCCACGGGCAAACATTGTCGCTGGGTTTCCTACCTCCTCCCCTTAGCTCTTCATCTCAGAAGTATCTCTTGGCTTGTTTGGCTCAATCAGGCAAAACAATCAAACCAGCTGATGCTCATGGTGTTTTTCTCTCCCCCTCTCTCTTTGCAGCAGCACCAGCTATTCTACGAGTCCTTTTTCCGGCTGGCGGGCACAGTCCGGTGCCTGCAACATTTATGCCGCTCCGCCATTCGGACAAAGTTTGGCAGCAAATGCCATTGCCTTATCCCCTTGCTGCCTGTGCCCAAGCCTTTGCACGATTACCTGCTGCTGGAACCCGAAGGAGTCGTGCTTTGAAGGGCCGGGGGGAGCCGGCCGAGGTCTGCCGTCCAGCCCTTCTTTACCTCGTCGTCCCTCGGTGTAGCGCAGCAGCATCCATTTCTGTCAGCCAAGCGGAGGAGCGCCGGTTTTCGTGATAGATGGTTGTTTTTCAGGGATTTATAACGTAACTAAAATGTGCTTTCAGCTGTAACTTTGTATAGATTTTTTTCTAATTGTGCTTTAAATAGATTATAAAGAGTAATAAAATGATTAGTAGCTGTTACGAGCATGCTGCAGATATGAATAATACTCATTATAAAGGATCTCTGCAAAGCAGCGGGGCTCCTCAGGTGTGCAAAGGCGAGCACGCATGGCAGCTGACTAAAATCAGCCCACGTGGGCATCAAATCCCCTTGGATAAATCTCCCTTGTGAGCGGCACAAGCAGAACAGGGACCAGAGGTGCAGTGTGGAAGCCGTTAGCAATACCCAGTGGCATTAATATAGACTGTAAAAGAGACCAAAAAATATCTACTTTTTGATGTCAATGCTGCCAAGAAAGAGCTGGTTACTTCCCACAGGACCAGAGGCGGGGGGTGACACAGGCCCCTATTTCTCCCAGCTCCCCACCCTCCAAGGGATGCACCAGCACCTACCGTGCCCATCCAGCACACGGAGGGGCTGGAAAGCCCCGTGGCAACCCAAAGTGGAGGAGTTTGGCTTTGCATTTCACATGGTGCCTTGGCAAAAGGTACCAGGAGGAGCGAGGATCTGTTTTCCCAGACCCTCAGGCTCCCCAGACGAATTTCTTTTGAACCAAAGCAAGCGGGCGCACATGCCCCTTGGAAGAACAGCTGTCCTCATGTTAGCAGCTCTGCCACAGCACTCGCCAAATTGGTCCACTGCTTGATTACGCTCGCTAGTTAAAAATACGTAAGTAAACAAATCAGCCTTTTTTGCGCATTTGACTGGACTTTGCACCAGTACCCAACATCATCATGGGTTATACAGCCAATGTGCACAGGGTGCCCGCCAGCGTCCCTGGCTCCCAGAGCCGGTACCTGTGGAGCAGGGAGTGTGGAAATGGGGAGGGAAAGGAAATTCCATGCGCCCCCCC
>VYZV01039452.1:0-19366 GCA_013401275.1 Pandion haliaetus | reverse complement strand
TAAGAATTTTTTTCCTTTTTCACGTAACATGGCAAAATGAATAATCGCAATAAATCAAAATAAGTATAAATTCGATACATATACACACAGTTACTCTGTATGCTCTTTTCCTTTTGTACTAATAAATCTTGATTTTGTGCATTGGTATTCACTTGTGTAGTCTCTGCAATTAAGTATGTAAATTTGACAACTTCATCTATAAATGATTGAATAGATATTTCCGTAATACTTTGCGTACTTATACCTTCCTGACAGTTTGTGACTAAATGAAACATGCATGCAAATAAAGCTCCCATCTTTGTGTTTCAACTCAGGCTTCCAAAGCATCCAAAGCTTGGGCAAGACATTGCATCACCTAGGACAGCAATTCTGTTTGGAGTTCCAGATATCCGATACCATCTGTTAACCAGGTTGCTCTTAACCAGCTAATCTGCTTTAGCTTTAAAATATGTTTTTGTATTCATACCTCCTCTTACAAAAGGAAGAGAGGAAAAGTAGCCAGTATTTCCATGATTAAGGCTTTATTTTAGTGTGTGTATAGTAATTAATTTTTTCAAGGCATAATTCATTTGACATTCATGGACAGCAATGTCACTGAGATTATAATTCTGACTCTGCAGATGAAACTGCTAACAGTGAAGTTTTGCACAAATACAGGCTTGAGTGTAGTGAGGTATCAGTAATTTATTTTGGGTGCTCGTCCTGACACAGTATGACCATGCAATACTTTTGCAGTCACCAGCAAAATGCAGGGCAATACACAGCCTCTCAAATAAATCTTAGACCACAACATAGGATGATCCCCTACTAACTTCTGGATATGAGCTGCAAAAGAGGTTAAGTCTCACAACACCTTTTTAAGATGAGCTGAACACCAGCTCTGAATAGAAAGATTTAATACCAGTATGAGCACCTAACTAGATAAAACTACAGGGAGAATACTGCTTTGGAAATACAACCCTTAGTGCCTTCCTCAAGACTTTTACCTTATTTACTATTATTCTGCCTTGAAAGGGAAAGAAGCCAGGCCCTGTTGAAAACTTATGATTGTATAATATTTCTTTCATAAATAATATCTCTATGCACAGCAATGCTTTAATATGTCAACTGTAATTTGGATTGTGTCCTTTAATCTATCATGTACTGTACGCATGCTACAAAAGAAACAAATAATTCATGAGTAGAGCTCTACGCGATATGTGTGATACATGAACCCTCCTCTGAAGTGGAATATATACCATACATCATGGTACTGAGATATGGGGGTTTTATTGCATAAATAATCTATTTAAATTTTATTTATCTTTCGTGACACACTGGGTGCCTATAGGGCATCAAGTATTTAAAGCATTACTAACATATAGATTTCTTTCCCAGGAATAGTCCATTATCTGCAGTATCAGTCAATTTAGTGAAAATATTTGTGAACATTGGACAAATTCAGTAATTGCTTGAGCAGTAAAAATGGGACTTCTTTCCAGAAAACTCAAAATACTCTGTTTTGAGATTGTTAGGAAAAATACTAAGACATTTCACGTCAAAATAGATTGAGCGACTATTAAAAAGAGAGGGAGAGAGAAGGCAGTAGTTAATACGGTCACTGAATAAAAGACTCATTGCTCAAAAAGCTACTGTCCTTAGCTGCCCTGCTTGGATATCAAACCCCTATCTGCTATTTTTTACTATTCTTAGTCTCGTCCCTTCAGATGGGCTTGACATTTGTCCTGCATTAACAGGGCCTCATATGAAGTCCATACTCCCATCCCTCAATATTTCTGCTCACACCAGCCAGCAATGACGTGTCCCCTGCAGTTAAATTTTTTTTTTTCTCATCTGTTCTTGTTTTCCTGAGGGGAACTCTGCAACATTTACCTTCTTTCTCCCCTCCCTCAGGTGAGTATGCTCATTATTTTTTAATGTGTCCTCTTCTGAATATACGTAGTCCGTGACAATAGATGAGATGTAGTGCTTGCAGAAGGAAGCAGGGCTAGACAAAGGGGTTTTCAGGAGTGAGATAAAACAGCAGTAAAAAATAATACAGTTGAAAATCCTAAAGCTAGCTAAACCCAAGAGAGATATAAAATGTGCACTTTTGGTAAACTGTACAAGCTTTACAACTTCTGCCTCACTCCCACCATGTCTTAGGAACAGACTTGATCATGTGTTGTTTGCGTATCAGACAGCTGTAACTCCATAAAGATGCCCTAGAGATCCGTTAAGCAGCGAGAAGAATGTCTTTGTGGGTGTATGGGGTGAGAGCGCTCAGAGGCTTCAAGAAAGCAGAAAACACAGTAAGAAACGGGCAGTGTAGTGACTACAGGGAGCGTTCACTTGAGTGTTTCTTATCCGGCTTGTAAATAGCCAAAATTTCCCCACAAACCAGCTCGGTTTTAAGAGCTGTTGTTTCTTAATAAAAGCATTTTCTGTTTCATCTCTTATCTGCATGTTTGTATTATTAATGAATTTCTATTACATACTGACACCTGAGAAAGAGCTAGTGTCATTGTTACAGTTTTCTTGCAACATATTAGCTTTTTGGTTGGACTTTTATTAATTACTTTTCTTGACAGTAAGGTATTGTTGCAATAACAGGGTGGTGTTCAGATTTGGCCTTTTATACAGCCCACCTGAAAGCACATCTCTTTAGTTGCCATAAGCAGCCACTTTGCTGCAATCAGTAACCCCAAGGCTGGGCATGTGCTGTCCTACCTGCAGTCAGCAATTCCCCCATCAATTATCCACAGCCAGCATCCCTCCACACAGAGTCACCTACACCGCTGAAGTGCACCAGGGATCCTTTTCCCTTCCAAAGAAAAAGGGGCCACGCTCCTGCCTACTGATGCCATACACTCAGATTTCATCCTTACACATACCGAGGACACGACCAACATGAGCACCAAGACTTAGGAGCTGGGAAGGACTCCTGGGTCCCCTTGTTTAGGATATAATTGTTGTAGCTCTTCCAGGTGAGCTCAATGGCACTTAACTCTCAAAAAAATCAAGCAAGCAGCAGATGAATTGCAGTGACAAAGAAATTGCTTCAACACAAGGCAGTACACATTAGTTGCTGCAGTTGAGATCTCTGAGGTTATAAGGGAAGAGCAAAGCTTACATGCATGACAATGTCTCAGCACAGCAGCGTCCCAGGACACCCTCCCTGTCATTGAACTGGCACCCAACAACTTATTTCAAAGTCTTTTGATGACCTTGGCCCACCATATTTGTCCATCATACCTGCTCACAGGTCTAAAATGGTGGCTTATTCAAATATTCACAGTTTTTGCTTTACACCAAGGTAGACACATCTAGGTGGAAAATACAGTCTTCATTTCCTGTTCTGAAACAGAAACTCATTTCCTAAGTTTTAGCGGTTCACACTACAGAGATGAGTAGGTAAAAGCTACTAAGATTTCCTTATACCAATGTAAACAATCACTGATGATAAAATGACTAGTGCTATCATACTTCCCACAGCCAGCACTCCACGTTTCTAGTAATTTTGAAAAATGCTTGGATGGTCTGGGTTCCTTTGACATTTTAATTGCTCTGCAAAATGTCATGACTGAGAAAGATGTAATGGATGTACATGTTACATAAATCACAAAACACCCATGAAAAGTGTTGCAGTTGGGAAATATCATTAAAGTAATTAATTTCTTTACAGAAGTCTTCCAAAATAGCCGAGTGAGAAATTATCCTCCTCTTCCGCTAATAATATTTTTGTCATAAAATGCAAGGATTGTTCTGTTTTGGTTTTGGGGTTTTTTTGCCAATCTTTCAGTACAGAAGGGTAACATACTCTAAAAATGTCATACTAAGAAAAAGAAAAAAGCCAGTATTTCCAACGTAGGAGGTGGTACGGTGCTGATACTTTTCAATTCTACAACAGGTAATGCATTTTTAAAATATGGGCAGAAAGCAGCAGCTCATGGAACTTGTTAATAGTGAGTATTCCATCAAACTACTTGTCCCTTTATGCCTTCTAATATACTCCGTATCAAATTTTAATGTAATTTATTACCTATTTCTCCAGAACGTCACTGATTACAAAATTCAAATTTCAATTAGAATTTCAAGCATTGTAAAGGACATTGAGGATCATGAACTTTACCTGTGTACTCCTTTAGAGGTATTAGCACACTTCCATAATGTCAGCTTAATAAAACCATCTCAAAAGTCCTTTTCGCTGATGTACACTTATGAGATGAAGTTCATGTACCAGTTGTTTGACGTTTCTTCTGAGATATTTTTTATTTTTGTTTGTTTAAAGGACCAACACTAGAAATTCTTATGGATTACAGTTAGCTATCCAAAGGTTCAGATTTTAATACAATAGATACCTCTGTGATGAGAGAGAGGAAATGCAGGAAATGCACCTAAAGGTGACCTCACCTTTGGCAATAAAGACTGCAGAGTCAAAGCTATTTGCAACGCTACTAATAAGGAAACACCGCTAACAGGAGAGCTAACAGTGACAAATAAGTCACAAAAGCAGGAGAAGGCTTTGCTTTAATTTGACTTTCGCATATTTACAGTACTATATGATAAAACAAGAATAAATTTTATCTGATGGAGTTATGTAATAAAATAAAAATCTAATAATGGACCAAGTTGACTGCAGGATGATTTGGTGAAGCAACATAGGGCTAAGGGATTCTTTTAAGTTTCAAAAGGACAAACGTGTAACTAGTTAGAAAAGATGAGATTGAAGAGTTCAAGTCCTCAACTACAGCAGAAAGCAAAGGTTTTTCAAGGCAAACATTAAAAACTTAAGAGGAATTTCCAGCTTGAGCAACAGGACAAAATACAAAGGGAAAGGCATCAACTGCAGAAGGATATAAAACCATTTCCAAAAGCAGAATCAAAACAAGCATGTATTTTGGAAATCTCAAAGTGTACACATCAACTGAGAATTATCAGAATTGAAGCAGAGCTCTAACTCTGGAGGGAGCTTTAATAAACAGCCTAAGTTTCTTATGCCATAAAAGGGGAAGATGGAAAATGAAGAAAGAATTCAGATTTTCAGTGACGTTCAGCCAAAGCCAATTTAGTTATAGTCCCCAAATTAAATATACTGCTTCTGTGTTCATTAAGAATGTTAGTACTTAACAACAGAGCAAACTAAGGGGAAAAAAAAGGAATAAGAATATTATTCACCATGATATTAAAAAGTGTAAATGGAAATTGTAACATCTAAAGGAAAGCAAAAAACCCCAAGCACTTAAAGGCCTCGGGGTGGGAAATTCAAATTGCCATTACAGGTATGAAATAAAGAAAAATGGCACACAGGAAAAGGACTTTAATGAATCTATCCAAGTGAGTTGGTATTTATGAATACAGAATAACCAATGTCTTATCTGTATTTAAGAAAGGGGAAAATAAAATGAAAGCATATAAAAACCTGTTAGTCCGACTATATTAGTATTATCAGATTCAGAAGAACTTTTAGAAGAAGAATTGTTTGGATGAGAATCAAGATGAGAGAACAAAGATGAGCCTTGAGACCACCGTGGATTTTGACAGAAAAAATCTACTGTGCAGGAAAGATGTGGATAGTTAATTTCTCTGAATATCTGTTTTGAATGTCTGTTTTCCTCTTGCTAATGTTTCTGCGTGTTAATAAGTTTTTGTTGAAGACACAAAGCTTAAAATTATTATCAAAAGAGAACATAAATATGACACAGAAAGCAATCCACAACGTTGCTAGGCAATCAATATAAAATGAAACTTAATTTATAGAAGATTCACCTATGGCTACTACCAGGATATTCTGCTAAAGAGTAGGTACACATTACATAACAGAAAAAATTAATTTGTGGTGCAGTGGCTGATAAAACAGCTGTGGAAAAAAGGCCAGCTGGTTGTTCTCCATGCAACCACACAAAGGTTGCATTATGCATAGGTATGCCACAAGCCAGCCTCCAGCACACACCTCCTAAATCATGAGCTGAAGCCTGCCAGTGTCTCTAGAAAACTCCGGGTGGTTGCAGAGCGCTCAGAACCACGCTCCTTGAGCCCAAGTTTCCTCCTCCTGTCTTGCTACTTTTTTTCAGTCTCCTACTCTTAATAGACCCACAAAACCCTGTTCCAGTTTTGCCTGTTCATCACTCCAGATCCTCCTGCATAGGGTTCCTTGGCCACCCGCCACAGTGATGAGGGAATCTCATCCTGTACAATCCCCGAGGACAGTTAAAAGCACTTGTCATGCTGTTAGCATCTAATGTTTCAATGACTTTACATCAATTTACTAGCAGTATTTGTAGTGATGTGTTAGAAATTAACATACAGTGGCATTGTTATGCTTTCAGAAACCCAAGAAGAAAGCATTTGCATGTTCTTTATATCTGCACGCACGTCTGCCAAAATAACCATAGGGCACTGTGCCACAACTCCCTAGTTTGTTGCTTCAGTCACTTAAGAACAATATGCCTCTCCCTGAAATTTCTGGCGACTGCTCAAACCTTGCATTAATCAATACATTTCCTGCCACCGGGTATGTGTGATTACACACAACGTCAAGAAGCCAAATGCTTAATTCAAAGGAATGAAATGGTTCCTGTGCAAAACCCAGCTGTCTTGCCTGGAGGAGAGTGAGGGGGTAGCCACACAAAACAGGTACATAAGGAATCGGAACAACATCTCTACAGCTTCTCAGCCTCTACAGGAGCGGTTTGGTCTATTAGCTTACGCAGCTTGTATACAACAAAACTAAACGTATCTTTATCCGACAAACACCTCCTTTGCCAGCTAGTGCTTCCACGTTGCTTCTACCGAAGCTTCCTGATGGCACGTCCCACCCCACAGCAACACAGCTGTACCACAGCCAGTTAGTCATAGAGAAGAACGTGGATCAAGCCAATGAGTTCTAACAAGTTTACAGATCTTCACCATCAGAAATCTATTATTATTTTGCTGACAGCGTGCAAACAAGGTTACCCTTACATACCTTCAGTCCGTTTACTCATCAGCTCAACTACTTACTTCTCAAGCTGTGACAAAAGCTTAGGTACAAATTAACTTTGTGGCGTACATGCTGCAGCTGTCAATCTGTGAAAGTCCAGTCCCTCATGAATTGCTGGCAACAGTGGAGTGAACTATATTGCTGCTTACCCCACGCAGCAATAAACCTCTTCCTCCTGGTAGCTCCTCATCTTGCTGCTCCCCACATTGGATGTTATCTGTTCCACAGACTGATTTTTAGCCTGAACTGGAAGTATACGTCAGATTTGTGAGTGCACAGAAATTCCCCAAACCTATGCCCAATTTTTAACCATTTTCTTGCTTTCCCTGCTGGATTTACATCTCTCCTCCTGAAGCTGGCTCTTCAGCTCAACACAAGCATCACACTGATGCTGCCTTCACTATAATTCTAGCACAGGATTAGCCACTATTACTGCATGTCTACACACCAGTTATAAAAACATCAGAGGGGATAATTCCTTGTAGATAGGAAACTATTAATGCTGTTGTAGTAATTGTGTGTATTTATGGCTATCATGGTGAGAACATTCTGCCAATAAATTAAAAGTGGTATTTTATAAGGGCACAAGAATGGCATCAGTAGAAAATTAAAATACCTATTCACATTACTGCCAACAGGGTAAAGCAATAATGGCAGCAGTGTTATCAATCTGTGACTATGTCTTAAGTAATTTAAACATTTTTAACATAAAGCATATATTGAATATAAAGAACGTGTAGTGAGCCAAAAATTAAAAGATAAATAGTGTATAACAAAAGGGTAGATATTCTGCAAAAATTAACTTAAGATCAAGTTTAAATCAAAACTCAAAGTACATTAAAAGTTGACAAATGATGCTACTAAAAGTCAGCAAAATCTAATATAGAAGATACCAGAGAGGAAAAAATCTGTTCAAAAACGTTTTTTACTATTTTTATAGCTCCTACAGTTTAGAAAAGAAAAAGAGTAGACACAATTTATAAACAGAATTGATATTCTGGGCAAGTCTACAAAAAGAAGTCAAATCATATAAATGTGATTGCACATGGTAAAAAGCAGGCAGTGGCCTTCATATTTGCTGTAATCTAAAATTTAGGTCACTGGACTGGGAAGTGGCAGTCCTAGAATAAAACTCATGCTCTGCCTGACTTACAGAGAGCAGGGACCAGTTGTTTCAGGGATTTTTTTATTTGTAATATAAGCAGTAAAAAAACAAAAGGACTTGAAGATCTGCGTACAGAAAAAGCATACAACCTGTAGGGGGAAAAAAACATCTAGTTTTGATCTGCAAGGTGTTCATGATAGAATAAATTATAATGAACACTTTAAAACTCTAATACAGTACTGTAGAAGTAGGGACAGAGAAGCCATATTTGAGACATGAAGTACTTATGAGCAAAAAACCTAAACAACAGGATTAAAAAGAATCCTTTTGACTTCTTTGTTTGTAATAAAAGATTAGTATGCATCCAGTTATGGAGATGATGCAGGCAGAGAAATACAAAGGCAAAATCTGAAAACACCAACAGGAATTATGGATCTGTATGTCATCTGTATAAAAGCGATAACACAAGCCATAGGAATGAAGCAATGCATGAACAGGCTGGTAAAAAGAAGCCATCCTAAAATGACAACAACAAACACTGAAACAACAAATGTAACATCCACCTGTCCCCTCCTACCCGAGTGAATCACCTGAAATACATGTTCAGAAAGACATGGCACAACAGAAGGGAGTGCACTGCCCTGGACATCAAATACTAATGACAGCCAAGGTACTAGGTACTGTAAGAGCATTTTCTGTGCCTGGTTCAATATGTTGAATGCTAGTGACAGATTGAATAAAGCCAGATCACATGAAACTCACTTGCATTAGCTACATGAAAGTCATTATAAACTTTTAATAAAGTAAATTCACTTAAGTGCCCTGGTTTTGATCCTTGGCTGAAATGGGTTGAAACACAGCTAAGAAATGCAAGGAGAGATGGCTTAGGCAACGTGTTCCAAGGCTGTCAAGAAAACAAGAGTCACAAGCAAACAGGACAGCAAGACATACCAGAATTAGTTTTCTTTAATAGTAGAGTGCTTTACTGTGGGTAACGCAAATGTTAAACACACAGTTATTCTGAACAAAACAGCCCAGACTGTCATCAAATGAAACTGAGGGAAAGTAATCAAATATTCCCAAAGGTATACAAGACGTTCCATGTTGTGTTGTACCTCTCAGGGGACATCATATCACAAATACTTTTAATTTAATTAAAAAAAAATAATAATGGAATCTGGGATGCATGCATATATTTCAGAAAGAAGAATAGTGAAATGTATGTCTTAAGCAATAAGAGAAATACTGAAGAACTAATCATGTCTTACAATTACTTCATTCAAGTAAACATACAGCACTGCATTAGTTCAAGGAAGTTTCTACGTTTCTGTTAAACTGCACAGTCCACGTAGGTGTATTTCCGTGCCCACATTATCCCGTGAATCTGTATCGGAGAACATTTTCATGAGTCAACATCCCATCTGCGAGCTAAATTTGCTTCCCTGAGTCCTGGAGTATGTATTTGTCAATCCTGCAGCAGAGGCTGCTTCAGCACAAATGAGAAGAAATAGCTCCTACAGGACAAAACAGCAGCTAGGGACTATCAACACACAGAGATAACCTCACAGCGGTCACTTCCCCGGGCTGCACTCTCATGTCAGTGGCAGTGAGCAGAGTACATAAGATTTACAACATCTCTGGAAGATATTACAGTTTCCTTCCAAAAGCTGGATATACTAAATTCTAGTAGGAAGAAGACTGACTGACCTCAGTATAGCTTAAGAGATGAACGCCTTGCACAGAAGTGAGGGGACAAAAAAAAAAAAGGAAAAAGCAAAATATAGTAATTGTTGAAGAACCAAAACAAAAGCTATCATTTAAAGTAACTGTCTTTATTTTGCAAAGAAAAGAAAAATAAGATATATTTGGTATATAGTATACACTAGACGGTCTCATTTTAAACAGGAGTATTTTCAAACTTTTCCATTTGCTGTCAACATCTCTCTAAGTGCTATTGAACCATGGAGTCATCAAGTAAATAAAAGCTGGATGTTAGACTGAAGTGGAAAGTAAAGACATAATCTGAAGGTCATGGTGACAAAGGAGACACAAAGTGACCCTTGTTATGAAATAACTCTAAACACTGAATAGTCAACAAAGCTATCATTTTAATAATAGCAAAGAACTGGGACAAAATGAATTATGACTGACGAGAGGCAAATATTAATGAGAACTTGACTGTCAGAAAGTCTCTCACGTGACACACCTTTGAAAAGTGTTTTATATATAAAGCCCTTTTCAAAGTTGTTATATAAACATGCATATATAAACAATAGGATGCTCCAGAAGTATTAATTTCTGGAAAGTTTTCCTTTTACATGTTATAGGTATTTGGTGCAGTAATGGAAAGTATTTTAGATTTCAGGTTAAGGTTTAAATAAAGCCCATGACATTGAAAGGTTACCATCAGATTGTATTTGTGAATGTTTTGATACCACTCTATTTCTATGGTTCACAACTCTTCTGAGTCTTTCTTTCTGCCAGGGACAGAGAGATAACCAAGAATCATCTCCTGTCTTTCTTCCACAGAAGGGAGGACAGAAGGGGGAGAAAACCCTACTAACCTCTTAATTCTATGTACAATGCACAGAAGAAGATGAAAATGTCTGCCTTAACACACAGTTATTTTTCCCCTTCTTTTCCCTCTCTGCTTACCTTCCTCCCAACCCACTCATCAGGCCACGCAGAGTCAGAAAATCACCCATCTTTCAGGTTCTCCTGCGGCGTGCTGACAGACTAAGAGAATACGATGAAAAGAAGAAAAGTATTTGACAGGAGTTTTCTGAACAAAAGTCCCCCAGCTGGCCAAGTAAAAACTGTGAATGTGCAGGTGATAGAGCTGCATAAGGCAGCATCCTCAGGATCTCATGTTACCATTTTCTCCTCAACCCCTGGAGGCAAAGTGAACTACAGTTTTCAGATTGGAGATTTTATTTAGGTTAAACTAGAATGGTGAATGTATTTGTATAAATCCATGGTATTAAATAGCTGTTATTTCTAGAATAAGCTGAAATGCTATCTACTTCGATGTTTACATGGTGGCTAGCACCCTAACTTCAAACAAACCTACACTTACGGGCTCATAGGTATGTGGAAGAAGGGAGAATAGGTTTTGAACAACTTTTTTCATTGTTCAAAATTAGAAAATAATTTCTGAAAAAAGGCTCAGTGGAAGTGACTGACACACAAAACTGCAACAATCTTTTTCTAAATATTTTTGTTTACTGATTAAATAAGCAGAAGTCAGATCCCTCTGTTCCTAATAACCATGTTTGTCATTTCATAACATTGTACCTGACAAAATCCTCCAAATTATACTGTAACTTTGGTTCATTCCATTTCTACAAAGTATATTAATTAGAACTGTAACAGACTGCAAGTATAAAGCCTTTTTATAATAGCAATAGTCTTCATTACTTTTTTTTCCAGCAATGGACCTCTATGCATAATACGGAGAGGAGAGATTATTCTGCTAGCAAAGCTAGTAAAAACATCTGCCCACTAAAGATACCAAATCATGTTATAGGCAAGCCATACTGTGCTAAAGCAGAGCCTCTATCAGGGCTTTTGCACAGATGGTATCACAGATTTTTAAATTATTATTAGATTATTAGACAATTGTGCTCCCTTCAAACGAAATATAGACCATCTTGAAATATCTTTTGAGTGCTGCTGCATTATAAATGGGTTCCTGAAATTACCAGAAGTATTAGTTTGCCTTTAATCTGGACAGTATAGAAAGTCAAGTAGTACTGTGTGTGAAAATAATGGAAATAAAAAAAAGCATAGCGTATTACTCTTAAAAAGAAAGGTTTTCTAATACTGTATGTCTTTATATCTATATGAAATAAACCACACACATTGTAAATAATAATTTACATACTCTTAATACCCAATTTCTGAATTACCAAGATAGGCAGAAAGGAAAACCCACGTGTTTTTCTATGCATTATACAGGTAGTAATTTCATTTGAAAACTCTTGCTGTTCAGTGCAGTGAACCATTAAAAGTGAAAGAATTTACTGAGCTGAAGAGAAATAAAAACAAACAAAAAAAAAATAAAAAGCCCCTTAGATAGCAAAAAATGTGCCTGAAGCAATAGCTTTTTACACATCTAACTCCCACCTCTCCCATTACGTGTGGTTAGTCACAAATGTATATTTGCTCTGGTATCATCATTCTTCTCCACACTTGTATCTGACAGAGCCTTTTTACCTTCTTGCTTCTCCACCTAAGTTGTATACCTGCTGGAAGTTGGTGTTAGGCAATGTGTTCAAAAGTTCCTATCAAGGATTTTGTCACTTTGAAATTATGCATTTTTATATGTTCTAGAAAGCACTCGTTCAATGAAAATTATCCCATGTTAGCAAATTTACTAGCAGGTTAACTTGCCTATGGCAGCTACCTCCATCATCACAAATGCTAGCCCCCAGTTGAGAAGTGGGAGTAAATGACTTAGAAAGTGATAATAGAGGTCGTGCCATTCAGTGGGATGCCACTTCTTGTTCTGCTTATCATGATCTAGTTCCTATCCATCCATTCCTCCCACCTCTTCTCTACAGCAGCTTTGGTGGTCTGCTGCATACTGAGCAGCAGATGTTCTTTTCTTGATATTACATGCAAATTTTTCAAGCAGCTGCACAGAGCTGATATTATCATATGAGAAACGTCATGACTTTGACTTTCCTTGCTGTCGCTAATTTGCTTTCCTGCTTTTCTTTGGAGCCTAAGAATTTACAACTATGTATATAATAATAATATTTATTTTTATTGTTGTTGCTGCTGTTGTTATTTCAATTTATCTGCTTGACAGTGGGGCACATAATAATTTCTTGCCTTTCTTCTGCACCTCAAGTATTGATTACTGTATTCTCTTCAGACCTTGTTAAGTTTCTTTCTAATTCCTTGACTTAGAGACTTTGTCTCATCTGGGTCAGAACACACAGGATATCTGTGAGTGAAGCTCCACTTAAATCAGATAGCTTGGGAGACAGAATCCTCTTTCACTGATGAAGCTGCAACACAAAAGATAACATCACCCAATTCCCTTGATTTTTTTTCTGTTTCTATTCCTTTTCAGTATAACAATTTGAGTTGTGAGAAATTCTGTATTTTATTTATAATTGGCTTATTTTTTAAATGTTTGCTTTGATATACATGGACTGTTCATGAACTTATAAACACAGATTTGCTGCAAAAATAGCTTGGTACAAATCAATCCTCAATCTACTGGGAAACGACGAATTTTGACTTCTGCTTTGAAAACTGGCAAAATCTGCCTATGGGAAGTGGCATGCTTCTGCTATTTTCTTACTGTAAGTCCATTTTGAAGCAGTTTACATACTTGCCAATGACAATGTGGGCTTAAGTTCAACTGCATACTCATAGTTTTGACCTAACAAAGTGTAAATGTTCCTTGTTACAGATGTCAATATTCTGCAGTAAGCATTTTACAGAAGACAATCCGGTGGAAATAGAGAACTGCAATACATATGGTCTAGCAATTTTCTTTTATATTTCGCCGCCACATGGCTTCTCCTTTAGGTGAAAGGAACAAAGCCTTATCTAATTACTTCAACTACTGTGACTCCCTGCTGTTAACGGAGATGTATTATATAGAGATGGGACATTTCACAGTGATTGCATTTCATCTCTGCCCAAATCTCCTCTGCATGCTAGTAGAAACAAGACCTTTGTGCTAAAAAAACTGTGCTCTGTGTCCCAAATAAGTTCAATATTGTAAAAACAATGCATACTAAGCACAGAAAAAATTGTCCACCAAAAAGGCTTATAATTGGCACCATCCCTATATTAAAATCACCTCCCCTCTACGCATACAAAAATGTTCAGCTGAACATATGGTGTAAGGAAAAGCAAACAATTTTGTTCTGATTCACTTAACGTATTCAGCCGGCACACAAATACTTTGTATTAACAGTTAAAGTTGAGGATTTCTCATTTGCTGCCAGAAGTCAAAAGCCAGTATTTGCAACTCCAGAACCACGTTCACTTTTTTTTACTATGGCATGTCTGTGCTTGTATTAAAGAATCACAGAATGGTTTGGGTTGGAAAGGACCTTACGAACATCTAGTTCCAACTCCCCTGCCATGGGCAGGGACACCTTCCACTAGACCAGGTTGCTCAAAGCCCCATCCAACCTGACCGTGAATGTTTCCAGGGACAGGGCATCTACCACCTCTCTGGGCAACCTGTGCCAGCACCTCATCACCCTTACAGTAAAGAACATCTTCCTTACATCTAATTTAAATCTACCCTCTGTCAATTAAAACTGTTATCCCTTGGTCCTATCACTACACTCCTTGTTGACGAGTCCCTCCCCATCTTTCCTGTAGGCTCCCTGTAAGTACTGAAAGGCTGCTATACGGTCTCCTCAGAGCCTTCTCTTCTCTACGCTAAACAACCCCAACTCTCTCAGCCTGTCTTCATAGGAGAGGTGCTCCAGCCCTCTGATCATCTACACAGCCCTCCTCTGGACTCGCTCCAACAGGTCCACGTCCTTCTTATGTTGGGGGCCTCAGAGCTGAACACAATACTCCAGGTGGGGTCTTACGAGAGTGGAGTAGAGGGGGAGAATCACCTCCCTTGACCTGCTGGCCACACTACTTTTGATGCAGCCCAGGACTGGGTTGGCCTTCTGGGCTGTGAGAGCACATCGCTGGCACATGTCCAGCTTTTCATCAACCAACACCCCCAAGTCCTTCTCTGCAGGGCTGCTCTCAATCCACTCATCACCCAGCCTGTACTTGTGCTTGGGATTGCTCCGACCCATGTGCAAGACCTTGCACTTAGCCTTGTTGAACTTCATGAGGTTCACAGGGGCTCACCTCTCAAGCCTGTCCAGGTCCCTCTGGATGGCATTCCTTCCCTCAGGTATGTCAACCACACCACACAGCTTGGCGCTGTCAGCAAACTTGCTGAGGGTGCGCTCAATCCCACTGTCCACATCACCAACAAAGATGCTAAACAGCGCCAGTCTCAATACCAACTCCTGAAGAACACCACTCATCACTGTTCTCTACTCAGACATTGAGCTGTTGACTGCAACTCTTTAAGTGTGACCATCCAGACAATTCCTTATCCACTGAGTGGTCCATCCATCAAATCCCTGTCTCTCCAATTTAGAGACAAGGATGCCATGTCAGTGTCAAACACTTTGCACAAGTCCAGGTAGATGATGTCTGTTGCTCTTCCCATATCCACCAATGCTGTAATCCCATCGTAGAAGGCCACCAAATTTGTCAGGCATGATTTACCCTTAGTGAAGCCATGTTGGCTGTCACCAATCACCTCCTTATTTTCCATGTGCCCTAGCATAGTTTCTAGGATGATCCACTCCATGATCTTGCCAGCCACAGAGGTGAGACTGACCAGCCTGTAGTTACCCAGGTCTTCCTTTTTTTCCTTTTTTAAAAATGGGGGTTATGTTTCCCCTTTTCCAGTCACTGGGAACTTCCCCAGACTGCCACCACTTCTCAAATACGATGGATAGTGGCTTAGCCACTTCATCCACCAGCTCCCTCAGGACCCATGAATGCATCTCATCAGGTCCCATGGACTTGTGCACCTTCAGGTTCCTCAGATGGTCTCAAACCTGATCTTCTCCTACAGTGGGCAGTTCTTCATTCTCCCAGTCCCTTTACAGATTCTACCACGCTTAATAACATTTTTCAGTTACCTCTTCGCTGCTGTGATGACCAGAGTACTGTGTTCCATTATTAATCAATCTCACAGCTTTGGAAAGACAATGCAATTCAGGAAAAGGTAGTGATGTGGACTGTAAGTCAGTCTCATGAAATGGAGTTTGGGTGCAGTGAAGGAAATTATGGAGATATGAAGCCTTCTATCACAAATTTGGCTTTTGGATGACAAACTTGTACCATTCCAGCTCTGCATCGTCCATTTGATGGATTATCTAAGCTGCAAAGTAATCCCTTACTCTGATAAAGTGTATGAATATTTTAGACAAGGGTGGTTGTGGGAATAAGGCCCCAGATCTCACAGAAATCCAAGAAGAGTTAATCAATGAAAGAAGTGAGAATACTACTTCTTTTTTTCTCGCAGAAGAAAATAAAGCAATTACATGCAGCATTTTTAGCTGGTAAAATCCTTCTACTTACATTAAATTATATTTCTACTGGAGTGCCTTTTTAAATGTTGTAAAACAAGTAACTTTTCAACTAATACTATCTAATTATCAAGTACTGCAAGACTTTCGTCTTACAGCCATTTATGTTTGAGAGACTTCACTAACAAAGATTTTATAAAGAAAGTCTAGTTCCTTTTCCGATTTTTCCCTATATTTAGCTAATTTCTTTATTTTTAAATTTTGAGAGGAAAACAGTTTACTCTGAATGTTTGACAAAGCAGGATTACATTGATATTTAATCCTGGACTAAGATAATAATTATTTTAACAGGATAAATAATATTGTTTTGATGGTATTTCAGATACACATTATGAATGGTGAAGAGGCTTCATATCTCCCTGTAGTCAAATAGTACTTGATGTCAAATTCGGTGCGTCTTTCAAAAAAAAAAAAAAAATCTTATTCTTCTATTCACCCACATTAGTGTGAAGGCTAGTCTAGCAAACCAAATTAAATGATCTCTTTGGAATATCTTCATTCAGGACAAATCCCCCTGAATTTCAACAGACTCCAGACGGGTGTCATAGCATCATCCAAGGACAGAAAGATGATGTTCCAGTCCACTGTGGGGGGAGGCCACTACATCCATTTCTAATATACACCCTTTACAGTTTCATGTCCTCAGCATTTTCTTCTCATCAACCTGTTTTAGCTAGGAAGTGCTGAAGAACACTTACATTATCTGGTTGCTTATAAATACAGGAATAATTGCCACTTTTCAAAAATTCAGTAAAATAAATAAAACAGAATAAATGTTTAATTTACAATTGCACTGGTGGATCAAATTTGCAAATCAAATGTTCCTTCCAGGATAATCTTAACTGGTTTCCCAGAGAGGTTGTCTCCATCCTCAGAGCTTTGAAGACCTCATTGGTTAAACCTCTGAGCAACCCGGTCTGATTTCACAGTTGATTCTGCTCTGAGGAAGGACTAGAGACCTCCTGAGGTCCCTTCCAACCTGAACTATCTATCCCATGATCTTATGAACCCACCTAAGACTCCCACCCTAATCTTCAACATAATTAGGGGTATTCATGAACAAAGCCACCAGCATCTCAGAGTTCTGATTTTGTGCCTGCAAAGCTGGCAATGCTAAACCTATTACATTGCACTATACAAACATACCTGGAGCTCTCAGATGTATTTGACTCTGTGTGATATACCTAGCCACGTTCATGCTGCATTGACCTCCTGTAATGGGAAACAATGCTCTTTGGCCTCTCTAACAAGGTCATTGTTCAGAACCAGTACGCTCTGAGAGCAACTGTATGAATAGTACTACTAAAAATCAAATCTCAACTTAACTTGCAATGAAGAAAAAAAAATTCTGTTGTCTCTGAAAGACTAATAGATATTTTTCCCTCCATAAGACAAAAACTCACAGCAGATGACAATCTTATGCATTATTTTCTATTTTCTAAAATGTACAGATTTGTGTTTATGAATATTGTTACCTGAACATCTCCCCCTGCAACATATAATAATGTGATTTTCATCTATCATATTTTTTCTTTTCTCCTGTTTCTGAACAAAGAAACATGCACAATGAAGTGTGTTCTTTTAGTAGTCTGCTTTTGGCTTATTTCTTTGGAATTTTTTTTAATACACACACTACTACTTACTACTTAGTTATGTCACATCAAAGAAACAGCAGATAAAAAGGCTGAATGGATGAAAGTTCCTGAGAAAAATTCATTGTATGTAGTATGTACTCAGACCATTATCAAGATTTACACAGATGAAATACACCCTTAAAGGAGAGTGGTAGTTTGGCAATGAAGTTGGGGACCATTCTCTTTAAGCTTTTGATAAACCACTTTTTGATAACCTAGATTACTAAAGATAACTTGTGGATAAAGATCAAAACTTCATCTTAATGTTTGGTATCTTGTTAGAAGATAGAAGGGAAAGCAAAAGACAAATGAGCTACTTCCATACCTCCATTGATGGTAACTACCCTTCAGAATTTTCCTCTGGCTGGATGCTCCTAACACCTGTAGGCTTCATGCAAGCTATAGGCATAAAGGCATTTCTATAGTCCAAGATGAGATCAGACTACATTAATCTCTTACCAGGCTAATACTAGGAAAAAAAAAAACAAACAAACCCAACAGAATATTCTTGATAACTGACCGTATTGATAAATTGTAGGTATGTGTTATCTTCAGCCAGTGACAAACTGCAGCTGAAGAGAGTTCTCTTCTTTCTGTCCTGTCTGTAGCACCAGCTCAGAGATGACAGTTAACAGCAACATCACTCCTTTGAGGGATGAACCTACTTCAGAGGAGTGAAGAGGAGGAAAACTCCATGGAAAGAGTCCAAACGTCTTTCCCCATCCTCATCTACCAGGAGAGAGGAAAAGTTTACTGCCTGTAAATCCAGAACCAAACTTGCATCCCTGGAGTAATCCTGAAATAACCAGACAGTATCAGGGACAAATTAAGGCCGTAAGTAGGATCTGAACACAGGCTTGTGACCTGGGCATAATGTGTAGAATTAGTGTGCTGTATCTTAAGAGCCTGACTTCAACATTTATGAAATATTGTCATATTAGTCTTAGGCTGGCAATGGGGCAACAAGATTTCTCCCTTTTTGTTTCCTTGCTCCACCCTTACATGTTCAAAGACAGCAAGTGGCCTATGGATTGTAAAGACACTGTTCTTTTCGTACTTCATATGCGATACTCATCCTGCTCTTTTATCCTGTAAAGTAGCCTCAGTTTAAAAGCAGATGGCATTTCAGCTCTCTTGGTTCACTAATTCATTTTTACTGGGGTATGGGGAGAAACTAAGTTTATGCATCTTATTTTCATCTTGGTGCATGTAAATGTCACACAGGAAGCTGAAAATCCGACCTGAAATATGGGAAGAAAAATGTTCCAGCATTTAGTAATATTTGCATTTTATTTTTACTAATGACTTCATTTTTCACTGTTTTAGATAAGCGTTAGGACAGCCACATCACTGTGATTCATCAACAGAAGCCTACTTTATCACACAGTTGTATTAAAAAAACCTTTTGTAACGCTTTATACTTTAGTGGTTTTAAGAGATCAGCATTCATCATTCTGCATCTTGTTGAGCAACACTTCTCCAAGAAAAGCTAGCAATTGAATTGATCTTGCAACTTTAT
>VYZV01039451.1:79097-109256 GCA_013401275.1 Pandion haliaetus | reverse complement strand
CCGCTGGCGGGGGGGGGGTAGGTAGAGAATCCGGGAGTGAAGCTGTGCCCAGGAAGAAGGGAGGAGTGGAGGGAAGGTGTTTTGAGATTTTGGTTTTATTTCTCATTACCCTACTCTGGTTGATTGGCAATAAATTAAGTTCATTTTTCCCCGTGATGGTAGTTGGTTGAGTGATCTCTCCCTGTCCTTATCTTGACCTGGGAGCCCTTTGTTATATTTTCTCTCCCCTGTTCAGCTGAGGGGGGGGAGTGATAGAATGGCTTTGGTGGGCACCTGGCATCCAGCCAGGGTCAACCCACCACAGTCTCCATCTTCAGTGTTTTGAACAACATGGCCATAGCTGGACAAAACACAGGTGTAAGCCGAATTACAAGGATGTAAAAATTTATGACAAATCATCCCAGTAACCTTTTTTCCTCTCTCTTGACTGGTTAATGTTGCTATAGACCTTAGCCTGTATGGGACAGGTAAGGTGGCTGGCAGGGCTTAAGCATCATTTTAAATGCCAGATTCAAAAAAATGTGAAATTTCACCAGGTTGTGGAAGGCTGGGCTCCTCTTTGTCAGTGATTCTTACTGAAGACAAACCTTAATGGTATTCATGTCTAAAAATACTTTAAAACCTGCTTCTTGGGGAAGAATATAGACTCCAGGCGCCTGACCACAACAGTAAATTGCTGTCAGTGACACAGCCTGTGCATATTTAGGGGACCCAGCGTTGCCTTCTTCTTGACAGGATAGTGGGTTGCCTTGGGGTTCATCTGCTCCTATCACTGTCATCTGTCATGACATATTCATATGGGACCCAGCTGCTGAAGCTTACACTAAGAAAGAAAAAACATAAAAATAATTGGTTGATGTTTATGTCATTCCTTAGGCTACACTTGCACAGTCCTTTTCAGGGCTCGCTATTTGAAGAATCATTAACCTTACATATATATACTGTCCTGTATCTTAAGTAATATGCCCTTCTGCTGTTAACCTTTAAATAATGCGAGTACAGAAAAAAACTTGTCACTACTGAGCACCTCCCAGTAAAATTTGGCTGCAATTTAATGTCAAAACTAAAAGCATCACAACATTTTAGTAAACTTGTTTCTGAGGTGAGATTGATTCTCTTAAATTTGCTGGGAGATTAGACATCTTTTCAACTTGAGAATTTTAAAAATGCTTGTTGTCGGAGCCATCAGTCTGAAGATGATGAAAGCTTTCGTACCGGGGCCAAGCTTGTTCTGGGCCTGCCGCAAACTACCCAAGACAAAATTTTGTCCCACCACAGGCATCTGCCTCAGACTCACTCCCTGCAACAGAGGCATTTAGGATCTCCTGGCAATGCAGCCATTGTCATGGTAGGTCCTGCCTCCTCCAATGCTGGGGGGAGAGAGGACACCCTGGTCCTGCCATAGCTCCCCATGAAGCAGAAGTCTAAGGGCTCAGACCTCAGCAAGGAGCAGTGAGGATGTTGGTACTACACTGTGTATAGGAGTCATCCTGGAGAAGAGAGGAGAGCACAGACTGGGTAAAGCGTACGGCAGTGGCTGCTTCCTTCTGAAGTGGTCTCCCAAAAGGATTCAGGATGAATGATGCCAGATCATTGTGGTAACAGCAACAAAGCAATGATCATTGATTTGAGTATCCCCAACACAGTGCTGGGTCTTAAATATTATCATTAACCTGGCTGATATAGGGAAAATGAAGTATGTACCCACCATCTTTCATTTAAGAGCTTAATTAAACTGAAATGGGTAGCTATGGAAATAGGTAGAAGAGGATGCCTGTATGTATGATAGGTAAGAGAAACTACGCGGACAGCTTCAGGAAAGTCAGCAAGTGAGCAATAAGCATAGCACCACTTGTAGCAGGACTGAGAAAATGCCCAGAGAAAGTGCTCTGGGGTTTAAGTGCTTGCAGAAAAAAGCTGAAGCTGTAGGCAAAGAAATTGCTTCCTCTTGCTCGATTCCTCCTGCATTCTAGGAATCAAGCATTTGCAAATAAATAGGGCTGCACCAAAGAAATAACTCACTGTTTCCAATAGAAATGAATGCTACATTTTAGCCATGCTGTCCATCAAAAAGGGCAACTATGTTTTGAAAAAGATGCAAAAGTATAAACACATTTTCAAGGAATGAAAGTTGTCCATGTTCCTTTTTGATAACTCCCGAGTTGTGTTTTCTGTGATACCTCACCCCTGGTTCCACAAGGAAAGAGCAGTAGAAAAACTTTGCATGTCAGCAACATAGAAAAATGCCCTTATTTATGGTCTTTGAGGCTTGCAAATGTTGAGCCCTTGTCTATTCTAGTGAAGTGGCCTCGGAGTACTGCTACTGCCGGGTCACTCCGAGCCAGCATAAGCTCCGGTGCACGCAGGGCTCTGGCTGCTGCTGGCTGTGCTCGCACTGCCTTGGCTCCCTTTGCTCCCAGTGGAGTTAGCACTGTCAGCAGCGTTGGCAGAGCCTCAGCTTGGGTTATGTGCCTGGGCGATATGCTCTGTATATAGCAATATGCTATATGCGTATATGCGTATGGTATTTGCTTAGGTGATACATTACTAGTATTGGGAAAGGTTTAAGCGGGGCGGGGGGAGGGAGGGGGGGAAGCATGGCCCCTTTACAGAGACACAGCAAAGGCTTTATAAAGGAAAGACCCGTATCCCTGAAACACAGTATCAGATCTATTGTTGGAGAGTAAAAAGGCAGTAATTACGATTGGAGACCAATTGCGCTTTATTGCCAAGGAAGATAATTCTCACCACAGATACACAGCTAGCTCTATTTTTATTCTATCATTTCTTTTTTCAGCATGCTGAAAAACTCAGAGAACAAGTGACAAACAGAATTCGGAGGTGTCCAAGTAAAGTTACTTTTGAGCAAAACGTAATCCATCAGGATACCATTTACAGTGTCTATTTTAGTAAAAGTCCCCAAACCACAGTTCTTTGGAATGAAAATAAATATTAATATAATGCATAATATAGGCAGCTGGCTTCTGGATTGTACTACATTCTGCTGCAGCTACTTATGTTTTATACCAGGTTGTTTGTTTGTTTTTAAACATATTGTGTTAGATGGGGAAGACAAAATGACTGTCAAAGGGCGATGTCGCATATATGTCTTTTACCACTGCTAGCCTGAATGACTCCTTGTGTAATTGTATTAGATCAGACCGTATTGTGCTTGGTGCATGTCATCAGCACCTACAAAACCAAGGCAGGCCATGGCCGGGCACTGGGACTTGCTGAAGTGTGGTGCCAGAGGCCGCAAGGGTGACACAGCCATTTGGGAGTCCTGACCTATTCATTGCTGCACATCGACTAGGCAGCTCCAGTCCAGCGCCTGCCTGACTGCCACACGAGTTCAGTGACATGCTCAAGTTTCGTTGTGCTCGTTACCCCAGCTCATGCATTAGTAGGCTCTTTGGACTTGCCTCCGCGTACCTAGATGTGCTATCCTTGAAACAAAACGCAGAATAGGATCACCCTAAATGCATCCAAACATTATTTTTGGCCCAAGTGAAAATTCTCAGTGTACAAAAAAGAAGCATCACAATGCAGAAAGGCTTAGGAAAAGAGATGAACTAGAAATATACTTGTTATGTGAGCTGAAACTTGTGGTTGTGTCATCTGAGCTATCGTTTGGTTTAGAATACAAAAACCCATGATCCCAGCCTAGAAATAAAGAACGTCAAAGTTTGTGCTCTCCACAAGTATATTTCTGTCTATCCTGGCTGCTACCCGTGGCTTCCTATGGTGGAGCACAGAAAACAAAAGATCTGTTCAGAGGGAGCCCTGGTTTCCTCCAGCGTCAGCATCTGGAGGGTACAGTGAGAGCAAGCCACATCAGGACCAGCATTGGTGAGGCTCAGTGACATCTTCAGAGAGATGGGGAGCAGCTTCAGAGAGCTGCACAATCAGCAGGACACCTCCAGAAACCAAAACGGCAGATGAGAGACACTGGAGGCAGGTTTAGGTTAGCTGCGGATACCCAAGAACTGACAAACATCCTGAAGGAGTCATCTGTGCCACCCTGCACATTCGGGAAACAAGCTTTCTTCAGTGTTTAGGACAATAACTGCAAGGGCACCTTCACAAACCCCTGAAGACTGTTTTGCTTCTCTGGGTTGGAGAAATAACATCACTCTTGTTTCACTGGATTTTTTTTTTTTTTGAGAGATGTGGGACATGTTTCTTCCTTTCCTATCTCATACAGAAAGACTGTTTTCTCTTCTAATTACCATTTGACAAAAAAATGGAAGAGCAAATGACCTACGTTTTTCCACTGTGATGTTCTTTGCTTCTTTTTATACCTTTCTCTCTGAAAAGCATCCGTATCCCCCTGTCCCCTATTTCCCAAGGTTTTCCTGGCGATCATGTGTTATTGTGGGGATTATGCAGGGGAAACTTGAAAGCAGCAAGAGAAGCCTGCAGGCTCTGTCGGGTACGAGGGATGGACTGTTATCCCTCACACCTCCTTGTTGCAAATCCCATTCGGTGGTATGCTAGTGAAAAGAAAAGCTGCCCTTTGCAAGTGTTTGGCTCAGTAAGGGGAGAAAAGAGCCTGTTGTCAGGGTTGGTTTTCGCAATAGAAGGGGCTGACTTTGCTCCCACACCAGGCAGCCCCCTCCTCTGGCTAATGAGAGCCTTCTGGAGAGCCCTCGCCACTGCTTTGTCCTGCTCTGGGCTTGGCTTTCCTATCCACAGCATCTTCCACACTAGGGAGAGTCTGGGCTGGGCACCCTGCTCCCACCCCTTGGTCCTGCTGCCTGGTGAGGTGGGAGCTGTGGGAGTGCAGGGTCTCAGCAGAGGCAGCTGGACCCAGGCTGAAAACCTGAACGCTGCAGAGAAGGAAACAGGCAGCTATTCTCTACTGTGAAAAACCTCCCTGTTGGGTCCCATCCTGCCTCTGCCAGCATCAGTGGGAGCTTGGCCTTTGGTTTGGATGAGCCTACAATTTTCTAAGCTCCTTCTATTAAGTTCAGGCAAGTTAGAAATAGTCCGATGCATTGTAATAGTCCGTCCCTGGTCACAGACTATGCAGGAGCAGGTTTCCCTTTGTACAGGCTTGTGATTTACAACTCTTCAAGGCGACCTAGTACCAGTGCTCTTTAGCAAATTAATTTTTTTCCACAAGCCAGTCGCTAAGGGCATTTACTACTTGCTATTCACGCCACATGGTTGGTCACTGTATCCCAAGGTATTGTCCCTGTTCCAGGACTGGCCCCACCTCAGCTCTATAAACCGGAACCCCCTCTCCGCTCGCAGATTGTCCACAAACATATTGAATTGTTCCTTGGATCCATTGTGCTCACCAGGAAAAAAAAACCAAAAGGGAGATTTCCAAAACAGCTGCAGAACTGTTTCTGAAATGAAGGCTCTCATGGACATGGGGTCATGTCAGTGCATTTTATTTCCCACAAGTACTCTGTGGAATAAAGAACTGATGTACCTGGGCATTGGTGAATGATATATATAAATCACTAATAAATATAATAATAATATAAAATAAATAAATGTAAAATAGAAGGCAAATAGCAGCAAAACTAATGAGGAAGTTGATTCCTGGGACTGAAGTGAAAGCTCTTCTGTAGCATTCACCTTGCTGACATAGATATGACTGGAGAGTAGTGCTAGAAACCAAACCTCCTTCCCAGCCAGCACAAACGGTTTAATAGTACGTTACGTAGACTTCCCAAAATAGCTGCCCCCTGATTCCTCAGCCGCGCTTGGGCTTGGGGGAGGAGGTAGGAGGGAGTACATACGGATGGTAAATGCCACCACAGGCTCCCCTACGCAGGCACCCCCATTGATGCCAATTTTTGATCCAGCAGCACAGGGCGGATTAGCAGCGGAAGATTAATTCCTTCCTGTCATCTCCCCGGGGAGGTTAAATGATCTCAGGAGCAATTTCTCTTGCTAGGAACACTACAATCCTGAAGCAGACTGCTAACTGCTACAGTTTATGTGGGGCTGTAATGACGGCAAGGAGGTTCCAAGTTTGGAGAAGGGTCATCGGCCAAAGAGAAGTTTATTTAATTAAATGATGATTTCTTGCAACCCTTCTCTTGTGTGAAATCTGTAGCTCAGAGGAACTGTTTGAGTAATTTTTAAAATGTCTGAAGGAGAAAAACCTTAATTAATCAAAAAGGGAGTTCTACGAATATGAGCAGTTAAATGTGGTCCATGGACTTGGCCTTAGCCATGCATGCTACCCATCTGCGTCCTTGCCCCACTTATCCAGTACAGCTACTTGAAAACAAAACTCTGGTTTAAACTTTTTGGCTCGGTTGTACAGTCCTTCTGCATCCACAGCTTCCCATCAGTATGCTCCTCTGTAGCCTGTCACACCAAACTGCTCTGAGCCTGGTCTCCAACCCATGCTAGTAGATGGCCCAGAGGTGAGCAGATCAGCTGAGACTTGCAGGCAGCTGTGTGACACCTCTGCTCCTGTTCTCCCTTACTCTTGATGCAGGAGGCTGCCTTACTGGTAGGAAGAAGACATGAGAGTATTCTCGACCGCAGAACCAGGGATAATAGTTAAAAGTTCATCACTATACTGTCCTGTCTGCCTTCGGGTGACGAGGTGCCCTTTTCCCCAGGCCACTTCTGCATGGCGAGGAGCATGCTGTCTCATCATTTCTGCAGTGCAGTGAGTACACGTGGGGCTTCCCTGCCCCAGAGCACTCACTTGCAGACAAAAATAAAATGCTGACCAAGAAGCGAACAGTAAGGAAGAGCTGAAGAGAGATGAGATGAGAGGAAGGCTTCTGGTAATCATGGGTTTGAAAGGGAGTCTCAAATAGAGATGGTTCTTGGCAGCAGGAAACAGAAGACAGCTCTAAGTGGGGAGAGCCACGTGAGTGACATACAAATGGGAGCGTGGGAGCAGCCAGCCCCTGCGGCTGGAGCAGCAGTGGGAAGGGGAGGGGGAGCTGCAGAAAGGGCAAGTGGAGCCATTGGTGGACTTCGGATACGCCTGGCGCTGGAGGAAAGAAAGAGGAAGGTGAACTGGGGTCTGTGGGCAGTTATATCGTGAGATGTACCAGCGTGTGGATCTACAGCACATCAGCCAGTCTAGTACAATGCCTGTGTGCCTGCTCTTACCTTGGAGATGTGCGAAGCAGGGCTGGCAGAGACACATGGTGCGTCACATTCACTGCAGACACCACCAGCTAAGGGCAGTTGCAACCAGGCAAATTACCCCGGCACAGCTGATGCTTGGTAGCTCCTTAAACCCAGCAACCTGTCCCTCTGTTGGAGTTCTTATTCAAGAGCCCAGCTTCAATTTAAACCTGGCTTGTAGGGCTTTAATGTGCACTTGCAGATTACTGGCTGTTTAAGACTTGTCCCTACACAATTTGTGTCACTTTAATTTAAATCACATGAAAAAAACAGTGGGGACCTCTTTGCACGTACAGCATTCAAGTAGATCCCAGGGGTTTATTTTGCCCTGTATGTTTTCAGGTGTAGCATAAACTTCAATACACACTTCAACCTGTATGTGCCTATTTGTGGAAATGGACTGTTCTTATTGACCCGCCTCACCATCCTGCATTTGGAGAAATTTGTGCCTATTTGTGGAAATGGACTGTCCTTACTGAACCGCCTCACCAACCTGCATTTGGAGAAATCGTGGCAGGGAACATCAGAACAATAAGGATGGAGGAGGGGGAGGCAGGCAAGGATATTTTGAAGTGAAAAGCAGAATGAGAGATGGGATTGGGATTACAGAGATGAAAAGCAGACCATTAAAACCAGGGGTCTGATCCTGTTCCCTGCTAGGAATTAATAGCAGTGGTTACAGGTATGTGAGGGTATGGAATCGCATCTGCATTGCAAAGGATGAATTTGGGGATGATAACCAGCAGCAAAGGCAAGAACTCAGAGGGCTTCTTTGCTGACCATGTCTCCAGTTCCAGTCGCTTTATGTGCTAATCCAGTCAAATAGATGCTTAGCTGTAAGCACGTGAACAGTTTCGCTGATTGCAAAGGCACTACTCAGTTGTTTTAAAGGTAAGCGTAAGCTTGAGTGCTTTGCTTGTTTCATCAGGCTTTCTAAGAGCTGGGTACACAGGCTCTAAATCAGCACCTTAAATGATACCCGGACACTGAAATACAGTCACTGAGAATTAGAATAAAGGGAAATCAGAGACATACAGGGTGGAAGGTTTTAAAATAAATTGAATAGGTTGAAGGTGAACTCCCTGTGTATTAACAGTTTATTGCAATGGTTTATGTGTGGATTGCTCCTGTAAAGTTGCAAGATTGCTGCTATTCTCTTAAGGTAACAAATCACTAGTGGCACCCAGTGGCTAGAAGGGTTAATAAAAAATTTACCTTTGTCCCTCATGATTCCTCTCACAAAAGTTAGCATGTAAATGCAAACACCACTGTCTTGGTATTACACGTATTAAATCCAGACATAGCTATTCTTGAGTGAGGTTTCAGCTGGAAGGTATCTGCTGAGTAATGATTGCAATTTTTGTTCACAGAGGCATTTAGCCTGCAAGGTAAAATGCTCAGGCTTCTAGTACAGCACATGGCAGACTACAAACCCACTGCGTTTTTGGCACAGTTGTGGGATAGTTAATGCTTATTTATTCTGTGAGAGCACTAAACCTGCACAAATGAAAATTATGCCTGTTGTAAGAGTTCCAGGACTTTCCTCCAGAGAACACTTTCCAAAATTTGCTGACTTTCAGTACTTATGGAATTTCAAGAGCCAAGTGATCCATAAGAAAGTTAAAACCCAGCTAGTAAATGAAACGAGCAATTAACCAAACTGATGAGAGGGAACGCCAAAACTCCATAGCCATGGTTTCTGGATCTTTAGCCTCTACTTGCTGCATATATAATGAAAAAATGTGTCTTCTAAAGGACAAATAAAACCGACCTGGTTTATTAAAGAATGATACATTAAATTGGCTTATAGTACATGCCTGATCCTGCAGGCTGCAGTAGTGATTTCAGTAGGATGAATTGTGGGACGAGTTTGTAGGGTTTTATGCGTTAGAAGGTTAGGGTGCAGGCAGAGGCAGAGGTTTGTTATCCCTGTTCACTCCACAGGCTGTGCCAAGGTAAAGCCCCTTCACACTGTGTTGTGCCCCTCTGCCACCCTCTCCTCCAGCCAGTTGCAGCAGGCCAGAGCCACCTTGTCCCTACCTGACACTTCTGCTATCAGGTTTTCTATCAAAACTCACAGCTCTATCCATACACCATTTTCTACTCCCCCATCTCCCTGTCTGTCAAAAGCTGGTGTAGCAAGAGAGGGAGAAGATGCTAATCTCATCCCTGCTCCATTTTAGAGACAGGCATCCTGTGTGTGGTAGGAGGATAATGCCAGTGGCCTCAATTATTGGGTTTGCTGTGGCTCCCTGCGGTGCTGCAGGAACAGAGAGGGGCAGTGAAGCCACTTCATCGGGGTCTTGAGGAATGGAGTGGCTGAGCAGGAATCACATACTCATAATCTCCAAGCCCCGCCGTGGCATCCAAACAAGGGTCATGGGGTGGAATAACAGGCCACAGCCAGGACATTGCTGCAACCTTGTTGTTCCCAGCTGCCAGAGCAGCCTTTTGGGGCCGAGGGACGGTGCGCCCAAGCCTGAGCGGTCCTGCAGCAGCCCCTTTTCAGAAGTCAGCTACCAAACATGAAATGGAGAGCAATGCTCCCTTTCTTCTGACACCAGACTGCTGGTTTCTGTTGGGGTCTCCTGGGCCAGTAATGGCTGGTTTTGCCTGTGGTGTGATGTTGTGTGGGCTGCTACGGATTCGGGGAAGCATGGATTTAATTCCCCATGGTCTCCATGTAGGATACCTCTGGAAAGCTTTACTTGCAGCATTCAGACCTCACTGGACCAGGAGTAATAGGCTAGTAGCAGTGTTAATTTCTGTTGCAGCCATTTTGTGCATTTCCTGCCATCACAAGAACCCAGACCACCAGTCATGCCCTTTCCAGCTCCTTTATACTGCAGGTCATTTACTACAATCTGTGATGGGTTGCAGGGAAGTGTTGGTGACCCTGGTGTGTGTGGTGGATGTTTTACAGATCCTCCATATGTCTCTGTTCCTGGCTTTTCCAACACTGCAATGATAAGTAGAAATGTAAGTCTTTGGACAAGAACCTCCTGACCATCAAGGTCAGATCTCTGCAATCACAGGTGTTACCTATCTTTCCCTAATGTAAGTTGATTTCTTCTTGCAGAAACTGGATAACCTCTCTGTGCCTCGGTGTCCCTGCCCATAAAATGGGTATGTCATCAGATAGGAGTTTGGTAATAGGAGGACAGTGCTGTGGGATGACATTGCTTGCCAAGCACTTCGTGATACTCCACTGGGATGTACCAGGAAAGTGCACGTTAGCTTTTAAAACTTACATACCCTTCCAAATGGTCTCCTTGAAAAGTTTTTACATTACCGTCATCGCTCTCCTCTCTCAGCACATTCCTTAACTGAACTGTGTGGCGTTGCCTTTATTCATCCCCTAGTTCCCCCACCCTTCCCTGCCTTCTCCCAGGGCGGGTGTGAAGTGTGTGTGCAGCAGAGTGCTCTGCCATGGTTCATTGATTTCTCTTGTTTGTTGCTTTCTTTTCTTTGCTTGCTTTCTTTTCTTTCTCCCCAAAGAAAGAAGAGAGTGGAAATGCAATAGGTGATGTAAAATTTGCAAGCCAAAGAGAGCATACATTCATTCCCATGTGCACTGCTTAACAGGAGGCTGAAAACTGTTCACTGGCTCTTCTTGTCCGTGCAAGAAGAGCTCCTTGCCTGGCTGGTGAGTATGGAGTTTAGCCCATGTGGGCATACCGGTATAACAGGGTTCAAATGTCCTTTCTGACATGTCAGCACGTCCTACCTCAGCCTCAATTATATACTTTCCAGCTTTTCATTAAGAAGTCACAGTTCTGTATGATGTCTTGTGTTTGGAGCCGGCTACCAAAACCTGTCGGGCACTGGCTGCTTTCTTAATACAGTAATCAAATGCAGAAGTGCTAAACCATTAATTCTAGAGAGAAACTTTTTTTTTTTCTTTTTAAACCCCAAGAGCATAAAATCCGAAGAAGACTTAATACAATTATTCCTAGGGGATCGTGTTCATAAGCGTTGTGACCATCTGGGCATACAGCTGGCTAAACATAGCCTCTACTACATCTCCTCCAGGAGGAATCCTTAGAAGGGGCAGAAAAGGGCTAAGACATTACAAAAGCTGACCTCTTTTCAGTAAGAGCATCCTCCCTGTTTTGGAAGTGTTGATCGTTTGGCCTCCCCCAGCCACTGAGGCTGCTTTATTGTGTATTTATTACTCAGATGAAGGCTGGAGCCAGAGTTCCTTGGCCCATTTATAAAGCAATTTAAATGAGACGGCTGCTCTGGGCGGCAGTGCTTGGGACCAGCCTGAGCTGCCACAGCAGGCGTGCCAGCGGGAACTGCCCTCAGCTTTAGGAGTGGGGATTTACGGTTCACATGCAGTTCAAGCACGGCTCCCACCCTGGGATTATGTACGTGGCCAGCACCGCGGCATGCAAGACAGGCTGCTGGGCAGTCCTGAATCTCACAGCCAGGGAGGGGGGGCTGCTGGCACAAGGCTCCTGCGTGCCCAGGGACCTTGTTGCCCATGCAGCAGGGAGCCCTGGGACCTGGGAGGTACCGCTTCGTCTCCCCAGACCTCGTCTCTCCGCGCTCCATCCCTGGTGGCTGTTGGCCCTCGGGAGCTGCTGCTGCCGGCCCCCCACAGCCCCGGCGGGGAGGGAGTGCCATTTCGGAAGAGGGCCGTGGTTTGGTAGCCAAGTGGCATGAAGGGACTTGCACCCTCCTCGACAATGCTGTTCTCCTGCCAGAGACAACCAGGCGATGCCAGCTTTTCGGGTGGCCGCTTCTAACCCCGGGGTTTCACCGCTGCAGCATGCAGCGTTGCAGGTGGGGCAGAAGCACCGACGGGACCGATGCTGGCCCTCTTCCCTGCCGTCCCAGCTGGTCCCAGCCCCAGGACCAGGCAGCCGTTCCATCCCATCCACCCATGCAAAACTGCGCAATCACCACACCTCAGCTGCGGTGTTTCGGCACAGGGCCTTCGGCCTCCGGCTGCGGCTGCCTGAGAAATGGCTGTGTTCCAGCAAATCCCACAGCCTGCCAGGCCTCACCACGAGCTCAACACAGCCCTTGGGGGAAGTATAACTTGAGCCATAAACAAGTTAGTGAGGAACAAAAGGATACATGCATGGACCATCGGTGGGTCTAAATCATCAGCTGAGACTAATTTACACCACAGAAAGATTGACATATATGTTCAAGCCAGGAAAGCCCAATTATTTAAAAAAAAATCCAATCTGTTCCTGCTTACAGAAACACCTTTCTTATCAGGGCAATCCTTCAAAATCTAGCAATCACCAGCAAAGCCCAAGTTCACTATCGATCCACCTTCAACTCTTGCATACCTTCTGCACCGACATCACGCTGCCTTCAAAGCCCCCTGACCGCCTCTTCCCCAGCCTTGCTTCCAGCACCTGCAGCCTGGCATGAAACCCAACCTCCCGGTCACTCTGATCTCCACTGGCACAGCCATGCAGGCAGCCTCCTGGCACATGGGGCTGCAGCGGTATGGTCACCGTGTTTTTCCCAGGTAGGAGTTTAGGAAATTTCACAACTTTCCAATGCAATTAAAAAGCACTGAGCAGGCACCTTGTGTGCTGTAATATGCCTAAACAGAGAGGAACTGGGTTTTACAGATAATGTATCAGAAAATAAGACCCGCTGTGCCAGGTCAGATCAAAGATCCATCTGAATTGGTCAGGCAGTTGGACTAGATGATCACTGTAGGGTCCTTCCAACTGAAATATTCTATTACATTGTACTGTATTGTACTGTATTGTACTGTATTGTACTGTATTCTATCCCATCATCTTGTCTCCATCAGCAGCTGGCCACAGCTGCACAGGGAGGAGTACAACTGCAGGACACACACACACAGTGATCCCACTCAGAAATACCTGCTCAGCCTCAGCAAACTGGCTCAACAGCTCCTGCCTTACAGGTATTGTCTTGGCATACCTGGCTTTTGGCTACAGAAGAGAGGGATGTCGCGGCAAACACAAGATAAGGGTCAGGGACTCTTATGGAACAAAAAGGTCATATTTACCTTAAGAGCCCAATGGTAGCCAAACTCACCTCCACTGCAGAGGCCACTGCTAAGGATGCCAGCCCCACGGTGCTGCCAGAGCACAGTGGGCCATGGTTACACGTCAGAGGAGTCCTGCTTTCCTGGCTGTGCTGCCACACCCCTGGGTTTTGGGGCATTTAGGCCTTGATTGGTTTCAGAAGCACTCTGTACCTTGGCTCCATGTGCAGAAGGTGGCTTTCATATCCTTTTGCAATAAAGCCTCGTTACTTTCACCATTCATTAGCGTCCTCTTTCCTCCTTCTTCCTTTTCCCCTCCCTACCCAGCTTTGCCAAACACTATGTCAATAGAGTCATTAGGCTCACACAATTAACTTGCAAAATTTAAGCCAGAAAAGGCAAAAGTTAAGGCCCTAGGACAATGTTACCTTGGCCACGGGCACACCTGTAGTGCTTTCCCCTTTACACCTTTTGGATCTGAAGGTCTCCAGACCAGCCAGACTGCCTGAGCATCCCTCTGAGCCGCTGCACAAGGCAGGGCAGCCAGCAGCACCCCACAGATGCTGTTTGCCTTTAAGAACATCCCTACTTCCACACATTTCTGTTGATATTGGTAACAGAAAAGAAATACAACACCCAAATCAATGTTTCTTCCATTTTATATATAGCCTAACCTATTAAAACTATGCCACCTCAAAATTTCAATTTAGGGCCTTTATTTTTTTGCTTGTTTGTTTGTGCTAGAGGGAGAGAAGGGGGGCAAAAATCCCCTTCTTTTTTCTTGAGGAGAGTTACTGGGGGAGCAGGTGAATGCTGCCGTGTGGGTCCTACCTGGCAGGCAGTGGCCTGGGGAAGTGTTGCCCTCCCCTCATACCCCTCAGCTCTCTTGTTTGTCTGGGAACACCTCTCAGCAGCACTGTGTTAGCAGGGCAATGGCATACCCGTCTGCAATGAAACAGCTCAATTCTTCTCATGAAACAAGACAAAACCCCTCCCCACATTTTTTTCTTATTAAAAAGAAGGAAGGAAAAAGCTTCAAGCTCGGAGAGTATTTACAAATAGTGCTGACAGACACTAATATAAAGTTTTTTTTTTCTTCTGCATACATTTTTTTTTTTCCCTTCCCTGGGAAGGAAATAGTCTTATTTGCTTTTTTTTCCCTTCCCTTCCCCTGAGGGAGAGAGGACCAGAGAGAGTTACAGAAGTTTCTTGCTTTGTTTTGCTGAGAGACTTGCAATGCCTCCCAGGTAAATTGTCTCATCACCAGTCAGGCTGAGCAGAGGAGTTTGTTATTAACACAAAAATGTGGGGAAAGTAATTTTTCATTTTTACTGAACCTAGAAGTGGTTGAACAAGATCTCTTCATATATTTCCTTTCAAACTTTGCCGAAGCACAATGTTTAAACGCCAGCATAAAAGTGCCATGCTGAAGAAAGTTAGCACACTGGAAAAGAATAGCTGTAATGGAAATGGCAGCCTGAACAGTTGTGACAAGTAGGATAAATCTTCCAGTCCGTGGATGATTTGTTAAGCATTTTGCAAATATATATACATATTGCAGATATATCTTATGTGTGCGTGTGTATGTATAATCAATAAAGTGTGTGTACAACAGATGGACAGATTAGACAGATAATTATGTGATTGCAGGTCTCCCGTTATATTTACGTTCACCCATTAAAGCCACTTGTGAGTTATCCCTCCTCTCCTTGCTCCTGGAGATAAAGGTCATTAATGCCATCAGCCGTCAGGTATGCTTCACACCCAGCACAGCCACAGAGGCAGAAAGCCGGAGATCCTGACTCCTGCTTTGGCAGCACGGCGCAGCTCAGCCTCCTTCTTTTTTGAGGAAAACGTAAGCTGGGAAAAAAAGCCCAATTTTTTTCACTGCCCGCTGCAGCGGGCTGAGGTGAGATAGTTGTTAGTTGTGCTATTTGGGGAAGCGCAAAGGTGTCTGCATCACCCAGAGGGTGATCTGGCGTAGAGGGGCAGGATGCACATCAGCTCCAGGTGGGTTGAAGGCACGGCTGGCCTGTGCCGGTGGGTACGGAGCCACGGCTCCCAGGGCTGCGCCGCCTGCGAGGGCACAGCCCGGGGCAAAGCCAGGAGCTGCTCTGCCTCTGCTGATGGCCTCAGCCAGCAAATGCTGGAGAGTCCTTGCTGGACTCGGCTGGAAAACCCGAGCTCCGCGTGCTGTGGGGCGACGGGAGGAGAGCTGGGATGGAGCGGGCACAAGAAACCCCCAGCGACGTGTCAGCCAGCCACCCACTGCCTGGCAGGGTGCTGGCAGCCTTATCCCGTCCCGGCCGCACGCCAGCTCCTTGGAGCCTGGCCGACTCACCGGGAAGAGGATTTCGGTCCACACCCATTTAGTCACTGGCGTCTGACTTGGAAGTCTCTGACTGTAATTAGGGGTTAGATGTAATGTAACCCAGATAGGTTGCATTCCTGCCACCCCAGCCTTCCCCGCACAAATACCTCGAGTCCATGCAGCAGGCTGAGGGTCCAGCAGTGATGGGGACAATGCACACCTGGGTCTAGGCCAGGACTGCAGACATTATCCTAGCCTCTACCTACACCAGCTGGCCACGTTGCTGCAGCTGGCTTCCCCTACGTGGCTCACCTGGGACAGAGGGGATGGAGGGGAAGCCCTCCCTGTCTCCAGGGCCAGTGTCACCAGCCCCCTGCCCCTGGCAGCGCACGCTTTTCTGGGCAGGCACAGTGTACTAAGAAAGAGTGGAAAGGGACCAGCAAGCCTCAGCAGTGCACTGATCCCTTGGGGTCACTCTAAATAGCCCCATCTAACACTTCGTCGTGACTCTTTCAAGCCGTTTCTGGATCTGGCTCAGCTCCTGCCTGACCTCAGATTAAGGGAAGCAGAAATGGGGCACAGAGAAATGTTTTCTGAATTCTAGAAAGGACCTTATTTCTGGAGGGAGTGGGGGGTGGAAATCATGGACCATCTTTTTTCCTATTTTGCCAACAGAGAGAGTGAGAAGGATAACTCCAGTACTCAGCACTGCAGTAAATAAACTGGTGAGGTGGGTCCTGGCCCCCTACCTCCAACCCAAACTCTCCAGTGGAGCTGCCTTGCTGGAATGGAAGTCTGCATTTTAGATGTAGACTAGACTTTAGATTTCTAATTAATGGGGTTTCAGTTCAAATATTGAAAATAAAATATGTGACCTCGGGCTCACATCCTGCTATACCACCAGCAGGAAGAGATGGATTTGGGAACCAGCAGTTGCTTTGATGGCTGCGGTCTTATGAATCCACGTGCAGCAGATGAAACAACATCGGCCAAAGTAATTTTACCTCCTGCCTCTCTGCAAGCTGCAGCTCAGCTGGGCCCATGGGTATACCCCCCCTGCATCCCGCCCCCCAAAGAAAATACAAAGATTGGTGATCTCTCCGCCCCTGGTCTGTTGATGGACACAAATGACCAGTTTAGCACTTTCATTTCCACACTGGGAATAGGGGGATTAAAATGCCACTATCTCCTGATGGTAGTGCTTTTTATGCAGGCCCTAGGTAAATACTACACTAGTCAACAAACCACTGTTAATAAAAATTGCTAATTAAATGAGGGCCAGTGGCTTGCTTTATTGACATAAGTATTTATAGGCTTTTTCTGTTTTTTTGTATTTTCCAGGGCTCTGTATGGTTCGCATTTGCTTTTGCTCTCTGCTCCTGCTTGTCCTTCTAATTATTTCTTTATAGGGTTTTTTTGTTGTTGCTTTAACCACCCTGAGTCAGACATAAGGATCTGCCTTATATCAAGCCTGTTCTTTTCTCAAAAGAACTTCTTTAACACAATACAACACAACATTTCGGAGTTTGTAAGGAATACCATATATTTCTTAAATCTAGCTTTTGCAATGTGTTACTAGCCAAGATAGCTTATACTTTGGGATAAGCCTTCTTTGGGATAACGTTGGCTTTTTAGTACACATTTGTCTATCTCCTCAAGAAATGGGGCCTTAAACCCTGAATGAAAGGAATTTTTATTCAGCTGAGTTATCCGTGTTAATTCAGGATGTGCAGTTGACTACCAGGTAAAGAAAGGTGCCCAAACTGCAGCTCAGCAAGGGACTCCAATGTTTTCTGTCATCTTTCTGCAGAACATGCAGACCATCATTCTTTAATTATTAGCATGTGCTATTAATTCTGCGCAAACCCAGATGGGACATGGCACACAGGACTGAAATGGCACACAAGCAGAAGGATGATGATGTCAACTAGGAGTGCCACACTGCTTTATCCCTCAGAAGACTCCTGTGTGATAGTCAGGTCTGAGCATCACGTCAGCAGAAGATTCCTTGGCAGAACATACCCCAAGGACGTGACATTGCTGATGGTTGCTGTGGAAGCTAGACTTGCACTAAATCAACTTCTTCAGGTCTCCCATATGTTATGTGCTATCCAGCCTGCCTTTCTGCTCAGATACGCTGAAAGGCTGACATATTCCGTGGCTTCTGCCTGTGCAAGGTTTTATTCTAGAAGGCACCAAAGCCTGTTAGCACCTTCACTTCATGGTCCTTTGTGGACTACAAATGGGAAACGCAACTTGTCATCAGATGTGCTTTTCAGACTGATCTTGACTAAGTGCTGGATGGGAATATAGGGATATCTTTGAGCCAACACTGTTGAGAATGTAAACAAAATTGAATGGAAGTGAATATGATGTAGAGCGTGTGTCCTTGAAAGCTAATTTAAGCTCTCTTGGTTCTGGCTAAGTTTTAAACATTTCTGGTGGGATGAGGGAGACAAGCATCTGCAATATGAAAGATAAGGGCTGGAGCCTGATTAATATTGGTGTTTTGAAGGAAGAGTTTTCACAGCCCATCTGGAAGTGATTTATCCCCACTTGGAGATACCATCAAACACAGAGCCATTCCAGAAATGAGCAGCCCCCAAAATGATAGTCCTCAAACTGTGGTGAAGAGAGGGGCAAGCACTAAGGATGTTCTGAAATAATCACTCCAGTCAGCAGGTGAATAACAAGAAAGGCCAGTTAATAAAAAATAGCAGGAACTGCAATTCTGACTTTATTCTAAAAAATAAATAACAATAAAAGGGCATTAAAAAGAGGTAACCAGCATCTGAGTGCTGGGCAGAAAGTCTGGCATACTCCAAAACATTGCAGAGCATCTTTCAGTCCCAGGGGAGATCATGGGTTTGAACACATGAAGAACTTATTGCTGGGTAATGAATTATCAGGTGTCTGCTGATCCATGGCAACTATCCCTGCTGATTCGCACAGTGGCATATGTGGGATAATTTGAGATCTCTGCATCCTCCATGGAAGATGAGAGAGGTCTATGCTAATATGAACAACCTCACGTTTGCTGCAGCTTAAGAGTAGTCATGTAGACAGTTGTCTTCTACCAGTTGGCTGGTGGCAACTGGTTCTCCTGCTGTTTCTTGTTTCTGTGGCTAAGCCTGGATGACTGTGTCATTGTCTGTATTTTGGCCATCTAGGCTTGTCTTACTGCGATGCAATTCTTTCCGTCCTCAGGTAACCAAGTCAGTGAGCCCAGTGTTGCTCCCCAATAACGGGACTGTTCCTGTACAGAGGGCAAAGGGATAAGCAGACTGTCCAGTGGCTAAAAGTGATTTGGGGACTTTCCCATAAATAACCACCATGGTTTTGACATCACTATGGCATCCTTCTAAAATGCAGGTCCCATGTGGCCGCTGATTTACCTTCTATCTAAGTCTCTACTTGATATGTAGGGCCTGAGCACATCTCTATTGGAAACAAGGCGAGAAGAACAGTTATAAAAACGGGAACTGCACAAAACTAACATGAATTTAGATTTCATTACAAACATGGAACCTGGCAAAGATTAATTGAAACATTTGCCAAGGGCCAATCTAAAGTCCAATGAAACCAAAGGGGGACTTTAAACTAAATTTAACGGACTTGGGATCAGGTTGTAAGGCAAATTGGACAAGCTTCAAGGTCCCTAGGTCAATGGATATATATATATATTTAAATCAAAACCATGCCATGCTATTAGTTTAAAAGACATTTCAGCCACCAGCCATAGAAATCACTTGGTACCAGTTCAACAGGAACTGGATCAGCTCCTGCAGACCATGGAGCGCAGCCTGTAACGTCTGGCTCCTTGGGCATTCTTATCACCTGGTAGAAAAATGACTGTCTCTCTGGCAAGGGGGTAAGGGAGAAGCCAGGCATCATGTACTGCTGGGTCTGAGAGTCCCAGACCTCATCTGGGGTGACCCACAGCAGGGCACTCCCAAGAGATGGCCCTCACCAATGGAGCTCTCGACCGGAGAAGGCGGCTGCCTGAAGACCTACAGGGCACAATGCAAAGCCGTTCATCTCTTCCTCAATGTATTTGCTTGAGGCAATGGGTGGGTGGGTTGTTTATCTTGTGGGGAGGAGCCTTTTCCTTTTGAGTCTTGGGAAAAAAGGAACTGCATTGTGTATGTTTACTAAAAGTCCTATGTGTTCCCTGAGACATGAAGATAGGGCACATCCTTATAAATCAGGGAGGAGAAAAAAATAAAAACAGAAAGAAATGGGCTGGGAGAGCTGCAGAGACTGTGTGTGTGTGTGTGTGTGTGCGCGTGCGTGCGCACGCACTCAGCCAGCAAGGAGAATGACACTGGTACTATTTCAAAGGAAGGTCATCAAGTAGACCATAGATCTCAAACACTTAGAATTTGTTTAATTTGTCTTTGTTAACTCTTTTTTGTAAGAAGTTCAGTAACTATTGGAAAATTTTGAATTGATTATTTATTTATGTGGCCCTGCAGCTGTTCATGGCTAGTGATTTAAAGTTTGATGCGGCCAAACACAGCATGACCACCCTGAGCCTGCCCGTGAGGGACCTGTCCTTAGCAGGGTGGCCAGCACCTGTAGCGGTTACGTGAGCAAGGGCCGGGGTGCCCAGGCGAATGGTATGGGCACATGCAATATGAATGCCCAGGAGCAGCACTGGTGTGAGTGTTCCCTTCTCCTGGGCAGAGCCAGGTGCCACAGGCAGGCAGAGAAGGAGGAGAGCCTTCTGGGACGGAGCAGACCTTTGCCATGTACTTACAGCCCACACACAGGCCTCCACTTTTGGGTGCTCTGGGGGAAATGGGCTTCTGCTTTGAGGTGGTGGAGCCATTCTTATATCTGCTGCTGGTCTAGTTTTGCTGCTTTGACTCTTCCAGTTAGCTTTGGGCCCATGAGGTTTTGCTGAGCAACAGACATGGTTCTCGAAAGTCAAGTTCTCGAAAACTCTTTTGCTCAGAGAAGAGGGGGAGGGGAGAGTTTTATCTAATTGATCATAATTAATGTAATTAGTACTTTGTAGTTTTTGCTATCCATGTCTCTCTACCATCGAGACCTTCATTCATCTTAACACCTATTGCCATTCTTAATTACTTTCAGTGAGCCCACAGCAAAGAACAGATATGTCATTCTCTTCTGTGATCAGCTGCATGAAAATATTAGAAAGAGACAAACTGACCAGACTGAGCATTTAGTCAAATTCCAGCTCTGCCACTAACTTGCATGATGGTCATGGCAAATCATTTTACTTTGCTCTGGGCTGTTTTATTCTTATAGAAAATGGAAATAGCAAACTGATCCATTTTAAAGGTCTACTCCAGCCCCAACTAAGATAATAGAAGCTTGGCTTTGCTTGGCTTTGCTTGGTAAGTCTTTTTGGAAATTTAAGCCTTACTGTTTTGAAAAATCCCTGTTAATCACACAAGGACAATCTATTGTGTTGTTTAAATAAGAAAACTAAACTGAGGGAAATAACTGCAGCCTTCTCAACAACTGAGAAGTAAATTCTGCAGCCCGTGTTTATAACATGCAGTGCATCTTATTCGCAGCATGCTTTCCATCACTGCCTCTGTTTCCACCAGAGCACTAGACCACTTCCTTCAGAAAGTCCAGATCCACCAGAGGCCAGAGAGGACCTCGATTTAGAAGAAGTTTAGTTTGCAGTCCAAGAGCTCCTTCCCAAGCAGTTGGACACTTTGTATCAGCCCTTGCTAGCTAACTAGGAGGATTAATAATCAATTCCATCTTCTGCTACCAACCACCGACTGTCATGCTTGACTGCCTCCGTTTCCAAGACCAAGGGGCTAGAGACATCTAATGGCAACTGCACGCATAGCAGAGCATCTTCTCCCACCGTAGCAGGCTGTCCTGTAAGATACGGGTTCCAACATTTAACTCCTTCAGTACCTCAGAAGCGTATGTGCTCAAGACCAATGAAATGACAACGGCTGTGTGGGTGTATGACATCGTGGCATTCCACTAGGAGGAAAAATAAGTGATGCAGATGACTCGGGGGCAGAAAATGGACAGTAGTCAATGAACACATTCAAAATTCGTTCAGGTGCCCACTTGTTGCTGGGCTCCATCTTGGCTCTGGTCTCCTCTTCCTTGAAGGGTGGAAGAAGGATTTAAGATAGGAGAGGTGCATGAATGAGGTACTATAGTATTCTTGATGGTAACCCCACACTGGAAAAACACCATACTGAACAAAATGTATGTCTTTCAATGGAAGAGAAGGGGAATAAAAGAACAAAGCCCTGGAGGTTAAGGAAGGAAAAATAGACCAGGTTGAATGGAGAAATGCCCTTCGTTCTGCCTTCAGGGTGTCCCGTGCCCTGAGTGAAATGGGCACATGACATGAAAGCAGCAAAGTCATGAGTGTACTCTCAGGAAATGTAGTATTTCCTAACTGTCTTTACTGAATGGAGAGAAATAGGGGCTGTTGAGTAATTCAAGTAAAATGAACAATAACAAGTGTACGTTCAAGAAGATGCTTAGTAGCTGGGTGGTTTATGGCCCTGCCTGGGAGAATCCCTCAGGAATAACACAATTGATGACTCAAGCAGCATAAGAGATTCAGCACAGGATTTAGAGGAGAGCCTTTGCTTAGCAAAGCCAAAGATTTATATACTGGCACAATGTATCTGTCCAGAGCCTCATTTTTGTGCAGAAAAACCAACCCCAGACAACTTCAGGACAGGATAGATAAATAAACAGAGAACAAATGGGGACACAATTCTGAAGTACTGAAGGCCCCTACTTTTACAAAGAAATCCCCTTATTTGTATAGACCTAAATCCTGATGTGCATTGAGCGTGTGAAATGCCTGGGGATTTCCAGGCATGCTGCAAGCGCTCAGCTCTTCTCTGGAGATGGCCCCTTGCTAGCAGAGGTGGGACCAGAGCTGGAACAGGGTACTGCAGAGTCTGGGCCTGATCATGACACTGGCCGCTTTCGCTGCAATGTTCCTGTTCCTGTTCTTAAGACCAGAACAATAATAACCCGTGTAGTCCCCAAGGGTGCTGCAAGACTCACCATGGCCATTGACAGGTGAGTCATGGAGAATCTCACCCAGCACTGGAAACTACTCTTGTCTGTCCCTTCCCCTGCCAGGGTTGCTCTCATCTCAGAGACTTCAATGGGGGCAGAAACAACTCAACTCCTTCCATGAAAGAGCCACAGACTTAGACTGACTGCCACAGTGGAAAGCTGTGGGCAGTTACTTCGTAAACCACTGCACCAGGAGTCACAGAGGATTGCCTGTCAGCCTCCCAAGTAGTTACTGTCCTAGGGCAGTATCTGATGTGCAGCTGAAAGGCAGAGGAGCAAAGTCCAGGAGCAGCTGTAGAGTACACTACAAGTAAAACCACCAACCCCCAAACTACCCTAAGCCCTGAAGTTTTTAAACTACAACTAGGGCTACCATAATCCCAGTCTGGCAGAAGCACACATCCATCCCATCCATCAAGGGTGCTAAGGGGAGGTCCCAGGGAGCAGAGAGGGAGGGCAGCCTCCCTGCTTGGTGGAAGGTCACCCTCAGCCCTTCCTCACCAGCTGTGCTCCTCTGACTGCTGTGAGGCACCATCCTTTCCCTCCCTATGGGTCTAGTGGTAGAGTCCTTGCTTGCTGAGAGCACAAGGAGTTTATGCCTGGTTTCCTCCAGAGAAGGTATTTAAGAAAGTTCTGTCACAGCTAGCCATGACAATTAACTAACTACTGCCCAACAGATCTGGATTAGTGGTGGAGTTACATCCCAGCTCTTCCTGACACCTAACACAGAGTCTGTTCCTCTAAGGCTGGTCAGAAGCTAAGTGGCAAAACAGTAGTGTGAGAAAACACAAGAACATATTTAGTTTTCATTTTAGCATTTGCAATGACTTACCATTGGTTACATTTTATTTCTGATATCCAGTTATATACTATCTGCAGGGAGTTTCATGGCTTGTCCAAGGCCCATTTAATTCAGTGGCTTTGTGTCAACTTCATTGAGTGCTTGATCCTACTTGGGCTGTGAATGGGTCCTTTAATAGGTACAGCTGTAAAAACATATTAGCTACTTTTCTCTAGACCTGTTTTTTCTGTTAAAAAAGTAGTGTATTTGCAGAAGAATGGAGTTTCAGATCAAAGGAAGCCATTTTCCATTTCAAGTTGAATTTGAGAAATAGTTATGACCTAATTAAAAAAAAGAAGAGGGAATGTTGAAATTTTGGCATATCCAAGCTATCTTGTTATTTTCTGGGGAGTGGCCTCTGGTCCATGGTGGCTCAAGGGATAAAGCACAATCTGAGTGTGGGACACTTAGGTATACAAGCCTTATCTGTTTATTTTGGAATAAAAATTATAAGCAGGTTCTTCTCCCTGCCAGGTGCAGCTCCTAGCCACCAAGTGGTCCAGAGGGATGTGCTTTCCAGGTCCTGGCAGGGCTATTGCACTCAGCAGAATGAGACACTTGAACATCCATTTTAACTGGAGAAAGAAAAGGACTTTATATATCAGTAATTAAGGCACTAATTTGTTGGTCCAAGTGCTGGAGAGCTCAAACATTGAGTTAGTACTCTGTGGGCTACTGTGGATAGTGCTCATGGGGTTTAAATCAGGAGACAGTCAGACAAATGGCTTTCTGCAGTGTCGATGATCAGACTAAGGTGAAGAGAGGACAGCTTTTCCTTTATAGTTTTACGAGCAGTGTCTAAGCTAATGACTTGTGATCTAGTGTTTTGTTTCTGATCTCCTCCATTGTTATTTAAGACACCCCAAATGAATTTTTTGTTCTTTAAAAAAATGACTGGGTCAATCTTGAGTATTTTTCCTTCAATTTTTGAGCTCTAACACCACACTGAAAAAGTGACTTTTATTGCAAGCTGGGTCCCACATTTTTCTGCTAAGAGATGTGCACTGTGCTTCAATACTAAGCTGTCAAATTCCATGGGACCCTACCACTCTCTGCTTACCTCCTCCTATTGATTTTGAAGCTGGGAACTGCTGTATGAAACTGATAGGCTGACTGGGTGTTAGTTTGGGTCTTGAGGCGATTCAAGGGTAAAATGATCTAATGCGATAATATGTGAGAACTCAGCATTCAGGGTATTACCATTCTTGACTAATTGCCAGTGCCATGAAACTAGTCTTCTGTTGATCACAGCCAAGGAGAAGGCTGATGTGGTATCTCAATACACACACAACTACCTAATCTGTAGCTTGCAGTAGACTTAATGACTATAAAGAAGATTTCAGAAAGAAAAAACAAGGCAGCATCTATGAAAAAGGATAAATAATAGCTGATTCAACCAGGTTTCATTAGTGGAGAAAGAAGGCTAGCCATGGGATGAAAAGAGGCTCTGATATTTTCTTGAGCTGGAGTCCTTTTGATCTTAAGCATGTCCTGAGATTTTGGGTTGCTTTCTTAATCTTAAAATGATTTAAAAAAAAATCCTTTTTCGAAACAGGCTGCCCCAGTCTGTACCCTACTTCCTGCACCTGGACACCGGACAAAGATGTTACGGCTTTCAGGAAACAGCACATTTGTCAGCGTGCAGCCCCCAGCTGAACAAAGGGCTGGATTCATGAATGCAATATCAACCATGGAAATGTTCCACCCCTGCCCCTCCCCAGCTTCTGACTCAATCTGTTGAAACAAAAAATGAATTGTCATTGGATTTTGCAGCCTTTGAGGTTCCTCAGCAGATCAATACATCTTGGACATGCTGATGGCCCCTAATTTGAATGAAACTGCACAAGAATCGCAAGAATTTGAGTCTAGATTGTGAGCTACTTTTTTGGGTTTTGTTTTTAATAAGGAGAAGTAATACAAAGCTGCTACCAAAGAAGAGATGAGAAACAGTCTCTGCAGCGAGGGAAGGTAAGTGTGCAGTGAATTACAGTCAGATCTGACTTTGCTCCCACACAGCAGCACCACTTCAAAATTTCCCTTGCCCTGGAGAAGCACGGTACCCTTTTGACAGGAACTTGCTGTTCGTTAACGGTGTTTGCTCTGCCTGACATGACATTTAAAAGCTCTAGACATGTACCACATTTATTCAACGTTGTCATATTCAGCAAAACATTTAAGCAGTTATTCAGCTTGAAGCACCTAAGTAGTCCCACTGTCAACAACAGGACTTCTCAAATGCTTAAATTTATGCATGTGTTGAAGTACCTTGCTGAATCAGGGCTTCAAACCCTAATAGCCTGCCAAACCAGAGTGATCGTTCCTGTCTTTACCCCTAGAGCCTTACAAACACCCCTGGCACATAACATACAAAACTAATTTTAGTTAATTGGATAAAATTGTATATGTACACTCAGTGACCTCTGAGATTTTTGAAAAATAATTATGTTGGTGTCACCCTGCATACCTATTTCTACGATTAGTCACACATCCACCTATAGGAAACATGGCACTGTCATCAAATATGCTCTGTGATCTGTCCTAAAGGCTGGCACATCTCCACCTCTGGGTGGGTTTCCTCCACAGTTGCCTAGCAGTGTGGTGTAGCTACCTGTGATAACTGGTGAGCAGACAGATGTCTTTTGCGCTGCCATTTTTAATGTGTTTTGCTACATACCCCTTTCAAAGACTAATAATTTCCGCCGGGCAAGAATACTGTCAGCCTGGCATCAGATAAGTTCTCAGGCAAAGAGCTGCACCCTGCATTGCCTATTTTATCTAACAAAGACTTTTCCATCTCTGGTCTACTGCTTATAAATTAACCTTCATAAATTGACTTGCCAACACAGTCGGCTGGACAGAAAAAAAGTAAGATGCTGACGTATCTGCAGACTCCTTTCAGCTGACATAAGCCACTCATTATCAAAACAAGGTAAGTAGAGGGGAAAACATTTTGGCAATTAGAAACTGGGTTTCAATTTACCATCCTCCTGCCCTTCTCGTACTGTGACAAGAAGTAATGCTTTGGTCGTTCACATGCTGGCCCAAGATAACATTTTGAGGCTGGAGATGAAATGAAGTTTGACATTAACCTTTTTTTTTTCAGGAGGGGAGTAACTGCTTACCTACCTAAACAAAAATTTTAAACGAAAACAGGGCTGTGAACAGCACTGGTAGCATCAGAAGTATCATCATCTGTTTCCTCACATGTAAGAATAGCTTTCCAAAGGTGTTTAGTCCGCCTTGCCTTTGCTCCTTTCTTCAGCTAAGTTTGGTGCCACGTGGCCTGGTGCCTACTTTTGACAGAGCCACCAGCACCTTCCCAGGCAGGCTGCAGCAGATATGGCCATGCACGGAGGCTGCCCGTGCACAGCTGGCAGTGTAAAATGGTCCCCAGATGTTTGAAGATTATACAGTGAACATCTGCCCCTGCAGACAATATTGGCAGCAACTATCAGGAGGCAACTGGGAACGTCTGAAACTCCCCTGGACCCGCTGCACGGCTGGGTGCAGGCAGGGAGGGCAGGAGCAGATCTTTCATCTGCATGTTTGGCAGCCTGGTGCCCACGTGCAGTTTGCATTTTCCACATTGCCTTAGTTCAAAGGAGCATTAATACATGCTTTGCTAATGAGAGAAAGCGGCCAACTCCCTGCTGTGCTGGCTTAGGGAATGAGCACGGCTTTTACCACTCCGGCTCTCCTAGTGCTGAGCTAAGGGACATCCACCCCAGCACACACAGCCCTGTGGGGAGGTTTGCTCCACTTCTGCCCATTGCTCTCACCTGCCCGTGCACCTGAGGCAAGAGGTGCTTTCCCTCTGTCAGACCATTACGTACCACAGCCCAAATTCTGCAGACACTTAGGCACACACAGGAGACCCCATAGAGGAGAGCTGGCAGGGTCCTGGGAACGAAGCTGTTCATGGACATGTCTGCAAAACCAGGAGCCAGAGTTTTTGTAATTTGGGAAAAATAAGCACCGGCTCCTAGCTGTGCAATAGAAGTGCACTATACCCTCATCCTGCTATATGTATTAATCATGCTTTGATAATTGTCTCTAAAATTAAGTTTAATAACAACTAAAATGTTTCAAGAGTTTCCTTGGCAGCAGAGTTTATGAAAGGTGCTACCTAGGCATGATGGAAAAGAAAATAAAATTATACCATCAAACCTCTGGGAGAAATAACAGCTTGGATTTGTTAATTTTGGACAAAGTCTAAATTCTTCTGCTGGCACAGTTTTAAACTATAGTCCTGTAATGCATCTCCTCATAATTTTACGGCAGCGATAAGAAAATTGGCTAAAAACTGGTAATGCCCCTTTTGGATCCTAATGAATCTTTTGAGTCTCACTTGTTTAGTTTATGAAAAAATAAAGTTAGCATGGCCATATTGCAGTCCCAGTGACAATATCCTGTGTTGGGATAATGAAAAAATCACAGCAGAGGCAGGCAGAGTGCCTCCACAGCAGGGTGGAACCAGCAGCCGCTCAAACAGCCCTCAGCAAGGCACAAGTCTTCCAAGCTTCTCCACGTTTAGAGTAAAACAAACATGCAAACAAGGCAGAGCCCAGTCCTGAGGACTGCCCCAGGTGGCCTGAGGCGTGCTGTGGGACACAGACCATGCACGGATCACCAGGACAGATGTGCAGGCTGGTACCTGGGAGACCAGCACATCCACATGTGGCTGTTCCCACCACCTTAACTCTTGCCACACTGGAAAGCCAAAGGTTGAATAAAGACCATTTTACAGAAGCTTTTAACCACCGGGAAACAGATTTTAACCCTAAAATTTGATAGCTGAATTGGAATTTCTTCAGCACATAACACAGGCAGCAGAGAAAGTAGAGATGTTCAGATGAAAGTAAACAAATACTTTTTCTTTCTTAATCATAGCATGTTCGCCAGGTATTTGACAACTGGATTGAGCCTTTAAAGTCATAACATGTTACCTGAAGATGTGGCTTGATTACAGCCTAGAAACGAATGTGTAATACTGGTTTTCAAGGGGCCAGTTAGATTCAGTATTTCATGTAGCTGTTCCATGAAGAGTGAAATTATGCCAGTGTATATTGTATATTGATCATTTTGGTTTTTAGAAGTGATTTCTTAGTCCAATGACAGTAGCTTTCAGAGGTAAGAATGCTATCTGCAGAGACTGCCCCCCAACTTGGGGTACAGCTAAAATCCTGAAAGCTGCAGTGATTTATTTAATTACAACTATTCAAAGAGAGTGAAAGATTTTATTCAAACTTTCCTGAGATGGAAAAGAAGGGGGTAATGGAAATTATTTTATCATCTCAACTGCAGGGGTTGTGACCGAGAGCATGCTTTCATTTACTGTCTATACAGCTGTAATTAAATCACTCCAGCTTTCAGAGTTTTAGCCATACCCCAAGTTGGGATAAAAATTCGCAGTGAAAGAGATGAGATAACACCACATGAAAGCAGTCAATACAGATAACTAGATGCAGAGGCAAGAGAGTTTACTGTCTTCCAGAGAATTAAAGAACAAAGCAGGACATAAGGCACACTGCGCTGCGCTGGTGCTGCTGGCACGGATCCAGCTGCACCTTACAGCCACCCACAGCAACACTATCTGGAGGATCATGGTGCTACTGCCGTGTCCCACCAGCCACATCTGCTGGTTAATAAAATAGAAGCCCAATCCCATCCATGACCAAAACTTGAGAAAAGGGTTTGGAAAAGGTCCATTCTCCCAGGGAATCTAGAAATCTTTCTTGCTGAGTGCGCTGAAGAACCTAAGCTCATTTTAATTGGAAAAAACCTACCCCACAATGGCAGGAAATCAGCAAACTGAAACTGATCACATACTGCTAGTTATGGAAATAAAAAAAAAAAGTGAGGCTAAACCTCAGAGCAGGGCTTTGCTCTAAATGAATCCACTGATCAAGTCTTGTACGCATTTGGAGATAGATTCATCGCAGCTGTTACCTGCTGTGCTTCTGGCCAAGAATGCAGCCAGGCTGCTGGGGAATTTAGTAAGGTTTTGGGCAGGATGGCAATGATAGTGGCAGTAGGAGAGGTGGCTGTCTCCTAATTCAGCAGCACTTGGTCAAGCTGGCTCTGTGCGTCCCAAAGAGCAGTGACCTACTCACGCTTGCATCTCCTGTTGTCACAAAGGGCAAGTGCAGGGTCCTGGCCCCATCATGATGAACCAGTAGCCCAGCTCCTGGCTCACCAGGTGGGCTCAGCTTTGGGTATGAGCAGAACTTTTTTTCCAGCTCGTGAATCTGGGACACCCCCGGCTCCTTGACCTCACACAGTGGCAGGGTGCCAGAACTCTAGTCCTTGGTAGATGTTCAAGGCTGGGGGAAGAGAATGCTGCTGCTGCTGCAACAACCATCCCTATAAAAGGCACCAAATGTGATGCCTCAGTATGTGGGAGAACAGAGTGAAGAGGTGTCGTGGTTTCAGGTCAGCTTAGTCGGTAACAAAGCACCACGAAGCCGCTCACTCACCCCCCACCCCCTCGCCTGGCTACGTTGGGATGAGGAGAAAATCCAAAGGCAGGCTTGTGGGTCGAGACAAGGACTGGGAGGGATCACTCCCCACTTATGGTCACGGGCAAAAGACAGGCTCAACTTGGGGAAGAAACAAAATCAATTTAATTTACTACAAATCAAAACAGAAACAAAACACAAGGGTATTAGAAGGGAAACCAAACATCAGAACAACCTCCCCCCACCCCTCCCGCCTTCCCGGCTCAGTTCACTATCGGTGCCTTCTCCCTCCTGCCCCCGGTGGCGCAGGGGAATCGGGGATGGGGGTTGAGTCAGCTCGCCACACATCGTCGTTGCCGCTTCTCTCCTCAGGGGGAAGATTCCTCTCTCGTTCCCTGCTCCA
>VYZV01039451.1:24284-78798 GCA_013401275.1 Pandion haliaetus | reverse complement strand
GGGTCCGACATTTTGGCATGCGGGTCTGACATTTTGGGGCAGCGAATTCTTCCAGCAACTTCTTAAAGGGGCCGCCTCTGCAGCCCCCCTCCCCTGCCACCGAGGAAAACCGCGCCACACAAACCCATAACAAGAGGTGATGCAGATGTTCAGAGAGGGGGAAGCATCTTTGGAGATACAGAGTTTGTCTAGCAGTGAAATTGGCTCCATGGGCCAAGGACAAGTAGAAGATGAGAGGAGTCAGCCAGGGAAAGGAGCTGACTCAGGATACTGACACCTTTTGCCTTGCTTGAGTCTAACCAGTGTTTGGTAAACATGTTGAACCCTAGCCTCCCACCCCATCCTGTGTACCTCCATGATGTCAGGTACCACGCGATCCTGCACAGGCCCTGTTGCTGTTTTGCAATAAACCCCTCAAAATACTTAGGCAAGGAGAAAAGCACCTAAACACAATCTGTGGTAATAGCAGAGAGAGTAAATGCTCCCAGCGTTATTGCATCCTTAAAGCCCCACTTGGGGAGTTCCACCCATGTTTACCATAAATTTATAGGGCTGACTCTTTCAATGCAAGGAAAAACACCATATAGATAAGCTGCTGCATTATGTGTAAGATATAAGATATGGCAGGGTTATGAAGCATACTTATGTGAGAATAAAGAAAATATTGGCATCATGTGGTCTCCAGGGTAAAGGTAGCCATACGTAGGTGTCTTTACAGGGTGGCATCTTAACTGCAGTATCTGGCCCCTGCTAGAGCTGGAGATACTTCTAAATCACAGGTAGCGTTGGCCTGCATCAGATGCTTGATACTGCTGTTCTTACTTGAGCAAAACTCCCATTCAGCTGCATGGGCATTTTACCTGATTCACAGCCATTTGGTCAGAGCTTTTGGAGGTCGTTTTGAGAAACAGTGGGGAAAGAAAGCAAGGGTAGCACGCTGTACCTGCTAACACACCAGACCCGCTCAGTTCTACAGCCTGGCAGAGCTTAATATCTCCTTTGTCAAAGTGACAGTCAACCCCCTGTGACAGATCATATAATTATAAATTCTGTTTTCAGGTGATGAGCACAATTTGGAAGTTTTTTGAATGCAAGGTAGTAAGAAAACACTTCAGGGAAAGAAACCCCAAACCTCCAAATTTCCAGTTCACTAAAATTTCGGAGGTAAACAATAAAAGTTACAGCAAAAAGATTCATGTCACTGCAAAGACCAAAAGATTCCTCACTGCAGTGAGATGATGGTCTGTTGTACAGAGACCGAATACAAACTGACCCAGACAAAGACTAATTAAAAAGTGTTGAATCTGTTTGTATCCTCCATAACTAGCTTGGCTTGTAACTATTGGAGTTTAAACTGCAAATAGTTTAATTCCTCTCTTTGTATGAAAAGCTCCCAGCTTTTCAAACGTTCAGCTTTCTGGCTGAGATTACCCATGCTCAGAAGATAAGTGATTTTAGGGAGTTCTCCAGAGAAATGTCACTCAGATGACTTTCTCCTGGTTAACTATTCTCCAGCTAAACCAAAAAGCACAACACTTTTCTCACTGTTATGAAAGTGGTCTAATGACCTGTTTCTAACTCACTTTCTGAAGGCTGAAGCTTGGCACGAAGGCATAGGACTAGACATATGCTGCAGTTTGGGAGGCGGTGAGAATTCAGAGATATGTGACGGGAAGAAATCCCCTCCTGACCATGTTCGCTGAGGATCACTTTCTACCCTTTCCATGGCAAAACCAGCAAAAGTGATTAGGGGAAGAAAAAAAAACCTCTATGAACTTGCATGCAGACACTTTCACATGAGCCCTTGCAAGGCTTCGGTTTTCCACCAGCGTTCTGGCAAGTGCAGCGGTGTCACTTGTGCAAATGCTGGTGAAAAACAACTATAGGCAAATCTTAGGGTTTTCTCTGAATGAATGTTCACAAATAATGTTTTGGAGAGCTCTTGGCTGGAACAAAATCTACCTAGTCAGAATTTCCAGCATATCTAGGGACACTAGACTAAAACAGCAGATGAGTTGGAAAAAACACACCCTATGTACACAAATGTCATGGGGACCTTCCATGACCCTCCCAGTGATAACGTAGCAGAAATAACTAAGCACATAAACCAGTAAACTTCCGTACTGGGAATTCTCTCTCCTTGAGCTCTTCCTTAAAAGCACGTGTAGGATATTGCTGTAAACTGGGCAGCGCTGATTCATTGATCAGACAGGATGTATCCACTTAATACTGCAGTGCGGGCTTTCCATTCGTGTACCTTTTCCTATGTTTCAGTGGCATTTTCATTTTAAGCAAATTTCAGCATAATCACTGTCTTTGCTTAAACCTGCACATGTGTGACAAAGCCGTTCCTAGCCCATCTGCTCTGGCAGCCTCTGTATGTAAAATGGACACTCGTCCGAAGTGTTGGAAGCAGAAGGAGGGATCCCCCGTCACACGTGCAACCGAGGACAGAGGGGCAGAGGCACTGGGGAATTGTTATCACCAGACACTAAGAGGCACGTTATTCAGAGCCAAGGTTTTACACCCCTCACACATGCATATGTATTTTACCTCATTATGGGCTTCAGCTGTACTTATTGTTACCAATTTGTGTCCCAATGCTAGTTTTCTAGGCAGCCTCAGTGGGAGAGACTTGTGTGCAGAGCAATATTTGCATTTCTGCAAGCATTTACGGGTATACATATTGTTAATACGCACATAAACAGGATGCCATTCATATTTAAACAGTGCTTTCAGAGTCGGATGGCATCACAGCTGAGGGAATGGAAATGTTCTGATTTGTATCACTTATCTCAGTGGAGGTTGCTTCCTTCACATATTCTGACTTCTGCAGAGCTGCTATAATAAGGTAGTTATATTCACATAGGATGAGACACTAGGCATTTAATAACCCCCGCTTCCTCCCCCCAAAGCCTAATAAGCTTGCTTTGCCAGTTGATCTTTACAGTCACTCGCCCCTCTGTTTTTCCAGACTACTGTGCTTCCTTTATACTTCAGCTCTTTTCTTCATTTTCATTTGCATATATTCAAGGTCCTAAAGAAAAACAGCTCTGCATTAAAAGGCTATTACAGAAATATATGCTATTTAAGTAACAATAGAACATGTTTTTCATTCAGAGGAAAAAAAAGAGGATATTTTAGTTCCAAATAAGATTTAAAAGGATGTCACATGATGTTCAGTGTACTTTCACTCACAGAATTTGTCCTGCAGTTTGTTGCAGCTTCTGCTTAGTGAGTTCACGTCTTTTGCAGAAATAGCACTGTAACAAGACCATGTGTGTTCAGTCATGCCACCTGCCTCTTCATCTGAGGCTTTCCCCAAGTGCAGAGGACCTGATGCTTCACTGCACTGCACCCTCTCCTGCGACTTGCTAAGGGGGTGTAAAGCAGCACTGCTCGTGCTGGGCAGCATTTCACACTGCCTTCAGTTGGCCGCAGGGAGCCCAGCTCAGCAGGGCTCATCCAGGCATCTGTTCCAAAAGCTTTTCATTCCTAGAAGTCACGGCTGTGTCAGGTGGGATGCTTCTCCACTGCCTTTACAAGATCAAGTGCCAAAAGGGTATGTATTTGCAAAAACATACGGTGAAAAAATTTTGGTTACACAAACAAACCCCCAACTTCGTGGGTGATTATGTGTGTGCCTGGGGGTCTGTCTCATTGCCCCTGATGGGTTTAATGGCCAGAACTGAGGCAGTTCTTGCCCCAGCTGTCTGCCATGGCCTTTGGCCGGCAGTCACCGTCACTCAGGGGAACTTGACGAGTGGGCTGGATGTTTTCTCCACAACTTTCTCAAGGCGCAGCCCTGCAATTGGATTAAACTGACCTAAAACCACATTGCCTCCCAAAGGGATGATCCTGCCTTCCTCCAGCCCAGCCGTGTGTTCCCAGTGCCCCCCTTCACCGGCGCTGCTGACGCTGCAGCCACACAGGGAGTGGGAGCTGGGCGCTGATGGAGCTGAAAACTCACCCAGCAAAAGAAGAGTAAGATCCTTTTTCACCAGGTCAGCAAGGTGACCTATCCCACCCTGCGATAGGGCGGCAGGAGCACACAGCTGGGAGAAGTGGGCACTCTCCCTTTCATCAGTCCATTAGTCATTAGTTCAGCTAAGCTGATGGCAAAGTCGCATTTTGAGTTTACAGCTTGAGTGCTAACTTAAGCTGCTGTCAATTTTTGGTTCGCCTTGGCACCCAGGGCTGCCAGTGCTGCAGCTGCAAAGACTTGCCAGTGCCTCTGCTAGGGGACAAGTCGCTCCACCAGAGAGAGGGAAGGGCAGAGGATGGCAGCAGTGTCTGCACCTGCTGCAAATATATCTTCTTGCTTCTTTCTTTGGGAGGGCTATTTTTAACAGGATCATCTCAGTGACGCAAGATGTCGAAGTGCAGCTTCACAAACAGTTGCGTCAGTGCAAGCAAGGTGGAAGCAAGCTGCGAGGATGTGGGGACAGGGGAGTCCCTTAGGCCAGCCTCACCACAGGAGCCACTGCGCCGTGAAGGCCACCACCGACAACACGGAGGCTCTGGAGAGGTTCAGGAGGAAAGAGATTTCCCTCTCGCATTTGGGTGTACAACTACGGTGTTACCTGTTCCCTTCAAGACTCAAGCTGGCTTTCAGGCAGGAGCTTTGCCTTTGCTTAGGCTCTGCGAAGGGTTGAGCAAGATACATGAAAAATCCCAATGTTTTCCCCAGTGATAGAATAACTAATGCTCTAAGAGGAAGGACAGTTCAGCTGTATTTTCAGCATTTATTTTTTTGCCAGTAAGTGAAGAGGTAGCTGCTTTATAGGTGTGAAAACAAGAGGCAAAGGACAACAAACTATTGGTTCCGTCCTTGTATTTTAGAAAGCAGTAGATGAACCAGACAGTTTTTGAATGCAGGACAAAAGGTCCTCCAAACAGAAATGCGTGGGGTCATGACTCTTCTGTGTTATTCTCATGAGGGAACAGAGAGGATTAAAAAAAGAAACTCTAAAACCCCGGTGACATATTTACTAATTTTGTGTGTGAAACAGCAGAAACAAGTAATTTCTTCACCTTTATCGGAGGATTTCGATAGCCTATTTTTACTGGGTATCCAGGGCAGACTCATGGATAACCGCGTTTCATCATTCCGCTGGGAAGCTCATTCAGACTGAAACTTGGACTATTGGTTTTTAATTTTAATGCAGTTTTTCATTTTGATAGCTCTTCCACCTGACACAGAATTGCCACGCTGCAAATTGAATACAATAAAATTGCTAATCAGCCCATTAGAATATGTTGATGGTATAACATCTATTAGTTGTTGAATAATGTCTTCCTCCAATGTATTTTGAATTAAGTCTGCATGACAGCAAAATTAATCCAGATAAGTGTACCTACCCATAAACACAACGTGCACATGCATGCGCAGCCTTCTCTTGGAAATCTGCACAGCTTTTTAACACAGTGACAATCCCATACAAATACCAGGGAAAGAAAATGTATCTTCAAGTAGTGAAATAAGCAATTAAATACAAAGAAATTATCCATGAAGTAAGATGGGCTACAGCATCATGTGTCTTTCATGGGAACACAAAACTGATTACAGGCTCCAATCTTTCATCACAGTAAATTCCTCTGACTTCAAGTGCTTCTTATCCCAGGAATACTTCCCACATTTTACTTCCCCAACAGTTAAACCAAACCACTCTCCTGCATTAACACTTTCTTACCCCATTTTCTCCTGCTTTTTCCAAGCTCTTGTCTGACAATTTCTTAGATCCTCAATTCTGATACACGGAGGCTACAAATTTTCTCGGCACCCCTAAGAAGAAGAGCCCTTAGCCCATTTCTTTTAAGGTCTCATTTAATTTCTCTACCCCAGTGCAAGTCTTCCCTTGCTCTACTATTGCAAAGACCCAAAACATGAACTTCTTTTCTTGACTTCCCCTCCTTGGGGAAAGATGATTTCCTACACTGGCAATTGCCCCTGTCAGCATCCTCTGGTGCTACATCCCACATGACTGAAAGCTGCCACGCCATGAATGCCTTTGTCTGAAGCTGAAAATAGGTAGAAAATAGCAGTGAATCCAAATTTTCTTATTTGTTTAATATGCTCTGTTAAAATCACCTAATCTTTATAAAATAAGAATCGCTGAAGTTGTTAAGGGGAAGTTTCTTCCTATTCACAAACACAGGTTCTTTATATTCAGCAGAATCAACCTTTATGGCAATCTTCTAAAAGAAACATAGTGGTCCTGTTGTAAAGCCCTATAATTTGGAGGAGTTTATTTTCTGATAGGAACCTTGGGATTTTAAAAGGGTCAAAATCCAGGCCTATCCAGTAATGTGTAATAAGAATATAATATTATAGACACTTTCTCATAAAATGGTACAGCCCATTATGAGAGCAGCCGTGGTCAGAATCTTACTGAGAGTTTGATTTTCATATATTGGAAATTATAAGTCTAGGAGGATTTGTAACTTTGGGCATTTGAGAAAAATGTCACTAGGCATCTCTGCATCTTTACGCATCTAAATACCTTTAAGGATCAGTTTCACAATGCACCTAAAGCTTGTACAAACTAACATCAGTGTCACTAAGGCATGGGTTGGAGAGTAATCTACCTGCAAGAAATGTTAGGACTCTACCATACGCAGATAAGAAAAGGAACAATACAGTTGAAATGGGCAAAGATGATTCAGTTCAATCTGAGGAGAGTTGCTTTGTATTCCCAGTCAGTTTAACAATCCTTTCATGTTTCAAGGAAATTATAACTGTGATTCATTGGGACAAAGTTAGCAACTTCTCCTTTTATCTAAGTCCTATTATTGGTGCTTGTCACAGCCATTCAAGGACCTCCTGGGAACCAAAATGGACAATTGCATCCTCGTCTCTCTGCCAGCAAGGGGCTGGGTATCATTAACAATGCTTAAATTAATAGTGAATTTTGGAGGGAGTAAATGTACCCCTGCAGGAAACCATGGATGAAGAGACAGGATATACATTTCAGTTCAAAGTCCTGCCTGTGAGTGGAGGTCTGTGAGATTTTCCTGTTCAAAATTAGACATTCATAAGTTCACTGCAGCAAGGTGCACATTATTGTTTTGGTCTATGGAATCAATAGCTGTGAGGGAGGGGGTGGAAGGTGGCTTTTTGAGAAAGGGAGTATTTTTCATAATGGAAAGAAATCCATAATGTGTAATAAGTGGCTGTAGGTGGTTCCCTGCCCTTGCTCTTTTTTGTGCAATATAGATCTCAGGGCTCTGAAAGGAACTGGAACACAGAGTGAGGTCTTTTATCAAACTTTGTATTACTGTGGATAACATAGCACCCAAATTTTGCCATATTATGTGAGCGGAGGAGACATGTAGAAGCAAAATAGCTTGAGCTTAGTCTAGATGAGGTCAAAATAGGGCTGGTAAGCAGAGGGGAAGCCTGGCTTGTGGCCAGCTGCAGCCCACCAAATCTTTGTGTGCAGACAGGCAGAGGGATTTCATACCTGCAGCTGAGAGGCTGCAGTGATTCTGCCTGGCAGCAGCAGATGACGGGCTACACTGGGATGAGTGTCCTGGCACTCCAGGGCTGGAGCAATAAGCCGGTTCAAGCTGAATGCAGCCTGCACCCCCAGAGCTACCAGAGCTCAGAGCATCCTGCAGCAGTGTGTTCCTGCTCCTCACTGTTCCTCCATCATCCCAGGTAGATTTTACCTGGCAGTGAGAAGACATTGCAGGGCTTGATTCATGGGTGCCACACCAAGCTCTGTGCTTTCATGGGGGATGGGAGGAGTGGGAGACATACAGCCTGACACTCCCTTCTCAGGGGTCCGGGAGGCTGGATTGTCCTGAGGGCTGGGGCAGCTGGTGGTCAGGGCTTTTCCTGCAAGTTGCAGCGTATGTCAGACTGAGTGCTCACCCCCAGGCTGAACTCTAGTCCAGAATAAACAGAGAAAGTTTCTGAATTTATGCTGTTGCCACTGCATCATACAGACACAGACGTACTTACTGCACTGCAAATGACTTCTGTTACATGATCCCCCTCTGCGATGCTCCATCTACTAAATAAACAAAACTCTGGGAACCATTGGTCTTGGGGCAAATGCCAGGCTTATCCCTGCACCTCTTAGAAAGGATGTACATCCCATCTGGGGTATGATGGTGGTATCAGACAGAAGTCTACACTGCTATCAGACAGAATGCAGCACTAGCAGTACTTAATGCCTTATCTCACTTAAGGCTGGTCAAAGTTGTTATAGTAATTCCTTTCTAAACTGGACCAGACTGGTATAATGTACATCTTTGTAATTTGGAGGCTATGTAACTGTAATACAGTCTGTTTAGTTTCAAGATCATAAACTGAGATAAAAGAGAGCATTAGATAATCTACTCCATCTTCTGTCCCTTGCAGCATCTTTCCCTCTTAAGTCCCACTAGTGCTTTGTTGTATATGTTTTAAATGTCCAAAATGACAGAACTTCTACTCTTCAGAGAGTATTGTGAAGATTAGTAGGACTCTCCAGAGGGAATTCTTCTGTTACTGCTAGTTAGTCTTACATTTTGTCTCCTTAGAATTAACTCCAAGTTCCTGTTTCACCCTAAAATGTTATTTTTTGACCTTGGTTCCTTTCACAAAAAACAATGAGGTCTTATTGTCATCTTCAGAAGAAGCTGAGAGTGACCTCAGCCAGGATAAATCTAAGACGGGAGTGTAGGAATGGACATTGCTGTATGTGCTGGCTTTGGCTGGGATAGAGTAGCTTGTATGGGGCTATGTTTTGGGTTTGTGATGAAAACAGTGTTGATAAAGCTGAGATGTATTCATCATTGCTGAGCAGTGCTTACACAGCATCAAGGCCTTTTCTTCTTCTCAACCCACCCCACCAGCGAGCAGGCTGGGGGTGCACAAAAAGTTGGGAGGGGACACAGCCAGGACAGCTGACCCCAGCGAGATTCCAGCCCATATGACATCATACTCAGCATATAAAGCTGGGGGAAGAAGAAGGAGAGGGGGGACATTCGGAGTGATGGCATTTGTCTTCCCAAGTCACCATTACGTGTGATGGAGTTCTGCTTTCCTGGAGATGGCTGAACACCTTCCTGCCCATGGGAAGTGGTGAATGAATTCCTGGTTTTGCCTTGCTTCCATGCACAGCTTTTGGTTTACCTATTAAACTGTCTTTATCTCAGCCCACGAGCTTTCTCACTTTTACTCTTCTGATTTTCTCCCTCGTCCCACTGAGGGAAGAATGGGGGAACGGTTGTGTGGGGCTAAGCTACTGGCTGGGGTTAAACCCCAACACTATAAGTACCTGCCCCATCCCTTACTGCTGGTCAGGAAACATCTAGCACAGCCTGCTCCTGCTGCCAGCAAGCAAGCTGGCTGAACATTAATAATACTGGTGAAATGGTGGTGCATTATGTCAGGTTCTTTTTAAGTAAACTCACAATGAATGCTTTGAGCACATACCTGAATAAAACTGATTTCCAGGCTTCAGAATCTGGAATGGCAATGATCCTTCCAGTTTGTGACTACCTGAGCAACAGCAAACCCCTTCCCACCCAGCCCCACTCACTGGTTGCCTCAGTGGCACCAGCAGGAAGCACCTGCTAGTAAACCGGTGCTTTTCTAGTTCCTCCCCGTTATCCTTCACTAGAGCATCTTGCACCATACCGGATTCACCTCTTTCAGTGGTATTTACATACTTCAGAAGTGTGTCCGTTATTTTGTCACCCTGCCAGCTGTCACTTTGTTGAAATTTACATTTTTCTATTGTCTCCTAAGTCAGTTCCTCCAGTCCCAGTTGAACTGAGCTCAATTTGTGTGACCTTCAGCAGATATCACTGCAATTATAGCCTTCTCCTCCTGATCCTCTTTTCACACATTTTATCACAGACTAACAACATTTACCCTTTCTTTAGCAGCTGAACAAGCTCATGAACTCAAAGTGTAAAAACAGAGGGTCTTCTCAGCGTACCTCAGCTAGAGGGGGTCCTGGAGGTAATAAGAAAGATGTAGTGTATGACTTTGCCCCCTCTCTGAAGAAAAAGCTAATTGAAAAACAGTTATTTTCATGTTGTCAGAGAAACTCAATCAGTAACAGGCAAGAAATAATCCTCTTATACAACAGGTCAAATAATAATATGTCATCAAGGTGCTTTTAACTTCATTAAAATTTGTCCCTTGACAAGTGACATTTTAATTATGTGATCAGGTAATAAAATAATACATGCCTGAAAACTTATGTCCAACCCATGCATCATTAATGGTCCTAAATTAACCTTGGATGATAGGATGGAAGTTAATCTTAGATAGCAAATACTCTAGTGGACATTTTTCACATGCCTGTTTTGGAATTTTGAACTGACGGTTCAATTTGGCAAAATAACTGACATAGTGACATTAATCTAGCCCATAAAATAAACAATAAAGGTAACAAATGTTTTTTAATCTACACTGTAATTGTGCCATAATCCAACAAAATGTCAGGAATTTGAGGATTAGACTTTTATATTGCCTTAGTACAAGTATTTCCCCAAGGGCCTTGGCAGTTCATCTAGATCTCTAGCTGGGAGGTGGGTCCCAAAACGGTGTATGGAGTGAAGCCTCAGTGTTGGTTGGAGAGGGCTTTGTTTCACCTCCACCAAGCCTGCCGCATCACTGACTGGACAGCTTTTCAGCCCTGCAGGAGAAAAGGTGCAAGATGTACCAAGGGAGGTAGCAAACACCATTTTGATCTTGGTTACAGGTGGATGAAAGTTGGTCGGGAGAGCATGTTTCAAAGGTCTGGACTTCAGTAGAAGCTTGCTGCTACTCTATGAAAAAACAAATCCGGAATTTTTTTCAAGCATTGCCATGAAACAGAGCTGTAGGTTATATAGGTTTAGGCATGAAGAGGCTGATCTAAAGACAGTGCTTGTGTGCTTTAACTTGTGTATCAAATATTTGAATATGTCTGTCCAATAGGAAAGTGATGCTAGGTGATCTGAACTTTTATTTAGTGAACTTTAGAAATAAACAATTTAAGAAATAAAACCAATCTGTGCAACAAAATCTTAATCTGTGAACTTTTAAGACTGTTTGTTTTTAGAGCTATTTGTTGGAGAAAAATGCCTGAAAAAAGAAGAATAAACTGTGCTGGTCAGAAAACTTGGTGCAAGTCATAAACTCCAAAGGCATAGCTCCAGAATTCAACCACTGTGTCCTAAACAACATGAGTCTCATCTAACGTATAAGTGTCTCCAAATCATTTATCACTGTAGTATCTGGGCTGTGCACATAGATTTGGGGATACACGGGGATCTGTCCAGAAGAGATGATCAATTTCCCATTCATCTGCTGTGCTGCCCTTTGGCTTCACCATTACATTTAAAACAATGGAAGTTAGTCGGTGATCACAAGCATGTAATTCATAAATGTGGTGTCCTGACATGACTGTGACGCTGGCATTCAGGTAAGATTTACTGGGATTTAGATTTGCTTTTTTGCAGCTCCCCAAACATTTCCCAAGAGTAGAACCTCTGGCTGCATTGCTCCATTCACGTTCTGCTGCTCCCAAACATTAAATTTGGGTATCAGCAATCCCAGGAGTAAAAATGAATTGGGAAGACAAAGGTGAGCTGTCTCAAAGATGTCCATGTGCATCTGTCACCTCTTTTATCCTGGAGAATGGGAAGTTATTGGGGAGCTTTGATGTTCTGTGGGGAGACATAGACCAGACAGGGATGGGACTGGCCTAGCCTGGGCTGGGGGTTGTTCTATTTTATGCCTAAAGGGAGTATAAAAATCCCCATACCACACAGGAACCAGAAGAATCTGCAGCTTCCAGCTTCCCCAACCCCTAGGATTTCCTCTAATGGCCTGTCTCTGATGCTGTGTGTAAGCAAATGCAATGTTCAAATGCTGAAAGGTATGGAAGTTATCCCCAAAATGTACTGTCCACCCCCAACCAGCAACCTGCAGGTACAAGAACACAAGGGTAAATTTATGTATTAGAAAGACAGGTGCCCAAGTGCCCCTCTTGTGGCAGTGTTCCTTCAAAAATAAAGCAAGTAAGCAGTGAGAATCAGAATGATTTTGGAGAACAAAGCATATAATAAAAATTCTTATTTATTAATAGCACTGCTGGAAACTCCCTGGGAACCACATCTGCCAGCAGTGATATCTGCATGTCAATCTAACTCCCTTTTTTTGCTCTGTAGCAAAAAAAGCTGCATTATTGCTCTTGCCGCTGTGATCCCCTCTCTGGCTGCTCTAATACATCCCTCCTTTTGGGATAAATCCCCTCCCATGCCATCTGTCTTACACTCCAGTTCCGCCTCAGTCCCACCCACTGCTTCCCACACACAGCCTGAACCAGAGGCTCCTTAGTACCCTGCCTGAGCCTGCAGTGATAAACCCTGCATTGAGGGAGATTTTGGAGGTCACCGACACTTCTGTTGGTCCAGAGGACCTAAGTGATATGGCTGAGATAGCGAGGGACATTGATGGAGAATGTTCGTGTCATCCCTGTGGGCTCAGGCTTTGCCAGATGTAAGAGTACACTGTGGGTTTCCTCTGACCCATGCAGATCTTGCCCGGCCAGGACAGCACGCTCATGAACACTGCCATGGGATGCATCAGGAGGGTGCCAGGCAATGACCTGGTGTTTACTTCCCACCATACCCCATGTTTGTCCTTTGTTGATTTTGAGGATGCTGCCCACCAGTGAGCTAATGAGACCACCATGAACTCAGAGGACTGGCAGAAAAAGGTTTCAGGACAGAGAGTGGCTGCAGAGCAGTGGCATGTTTGGCAGGACGAAGGAACATGGTACTGTCTCCAAAACCATTTGGATGTCCACACAGCTGAAACAACCAAGGCTATGGGGTAGCATCTTGTCAAAATCCTTACAGGAGGGCAGATAGAGTAGGATTTGCCATATTTTCAGTCGGCATCCTCTAGGTGGTGGTTGGCCAACTTAGTGTCCAGCTTATTCCCTGTGCTTGAAGTTTTTTGCTAGACAGCCTCTTCCAGGTGCTCTGATCCAGACACTGGTTTTGGATGCATTTCTCCAAATCAAGTTTCACACTTGGCTCTCCCCAGATATTAACTAGCAATCTGGTGTGCTCCTGCGGCCAACGGGCAGAGAGGGGAAAAGGAGCTTCTATCAGAGCCTGCATGATGAGAGCTGGATGCTGTGGAAAAAGAGCAGGCCTCACGGAAAGCAGGCTCAGGGCATCTCCAATGTACAAAAGCCAGCAGGTAGCTCCCAGCACACTGGATACAAGTAAGAAATGGAAAAGAGTAGGAAGTATGAGCCTGGGGCAGTGCGATATGACACCGGAGAACAGTGATAGCTGCAAACGCTGCCCAGGTTTGGGTAGCAGGATCCTGTGGGTGAGGGGCACAACGCAAATGAAAGCGTGTTTGATCTGGTTTCCTTTCAGACTGCAGCTCTTTGTAAAAGCCTGCCCAAACTCTGGCTGTGTTTGGCAGGGTGTCCAGTGGGGAGCCAGCATCGTATCACACACTGCATTGGCAGGATGTAGCCAGGCAGACGGCACAGTCACCAATTAATAGCAGACAGCAATATTTAAACTAATCATTACGGGGCTCAGCATAAAACAAAACTCTTATTAAAATTAACAACATAGTCACTAAAACTGATGCTGTTTCAAGCTATTCATTATAGCTAACAACTGAATCTAGCCAACAGCACTTGATCAGGGCTGGTGGTGCTTTTAGTTTTGTGTCTTCTGAAGGCAAGGCTTACCTGATTTCAAAAGCTCTGTGGACACATCAACATAGTCAACTGGAGTCATGCTAAGTGGGAAGGACTCTAGTTCCTTTTGCTGCCTCCCATTATGGTTCCAAACCCACACATGTTCACATCACATCTTCACCAGCCATGAAGTCTGTGCCAGTGCAGTTTGTGCTGCAATGCACCGCACAAATTCAGAACGCTGACAGCTGGCACACCTCCTGTCTATGCTGCAAGTGGAGCACCCTTGGTGGCATGTCATTAGGTCCAACCTTGGGCCCTGAGCTGGTCACTGCTGTGATCAGATGGACGCCAAAGTGCAACTGCAAAGACTTGAAGTAAAAACACAAGGAGAATTTATACCAAGAACCCCTCCAGCACACTAAATTGCTATGGTAGATGCCTGTTCCTAATAACTTTTGAGCACTTTGACAGGGCATGAAAGGCTTTAAAGTTAATCAGACTCCAAAATGTGTATGCAAAAGGGCAGATAGACAGAGCCTTATTAATGTCCCCACTGAAGGAAAGGCTGCAGTATGAACTTGCACCTCCTCTGTGGGGAGTGAATCTACACATGAGAGCACCCTCAAAACAAAGCTGCCCTGAGTGGTCAAATTAGCACAGCATAAGAAATATTTGACCCCTAAAAGAGGGGGTTCCTGCCCCTCAGCTGATGTGGTACAAACCTGTGATGCATCCTCTCCTGGTCCACTGCAGATACACAGTGAAACATTTGCTTGAAATGCTTTTATACTTTACCTTGCATTTGCAATGGTCTAGAAGTGCATGCACCATTGTTTACCATGTCTCTTAGGGGGAAAAACTGCTCAAATATGATTTCCAGGAGACTGAGTTGGTACAACAGCAGATGCTAAACTGGCAAAAAAACCTGCCGTCAGGTTTTTTTTTTTAACCTTTGTATCTGTCTATCTGTATCCTTCATTTGACCTCCCACTCTCCCTCCTGTATCCCCTTGAACTCTCCACTTTTTAATCCTAACAAGGTTGCACTTTTGCTTGGTGGCTTCAGATCCAGCACTCTCCCTGCCGACCTCCAGCCAGCTAATTGTTCGACTTCTTAATGATCCCAAGGTCGCAGGATGTGTCACCTCCACTCTGACCTCCAGGGCACTTTCAATCTCTTATGAGTTGAAGCTAGCAGTCATCTCCATCTAAAACCTCCTCATCAGCTGTACTGCAGTAGCATCAGAAGGACCCAGGGAGGATCAAGGCCCCATTGTGCTCAGATCTGCATAAACACCCTGTGAGAGACAGCTCCTGCCCTCCTGAGGTTATGGGCTGAAAGGGAAAGCAGGCAGAAGTGAAGGGGAGTGGGAGCCATGTAAGTGGAGTTTTCATGGTGATGCTAGTCACATTGCTTGTTAGTCTCTTTTTTTTTTTCCTCCCCATGAAATGAAAATAAAATAAGTCGTCGGCTTGTTTTGGGGAGTGTTGTAAATTACTATTTGCAAAAGAGATCATCTGTTTCCATCCACCTTGGTTCTCTGCCAGCACTGCTCCGGGCTGCGCTTCCTGAGGAGGTCCTGTGGCTCTGCAGGAATAGCATAGCACAGAAGCACCAGAAGATGAAGGAAAACCACTTGGTTGCCTACTCGCCCCATCAGAGATGGCTGCAGTCCAGCAATAAGCCCACGCAAGGTAGCCCAATGTGTCCTGTCAGCCACCAGCCTAGGGCTGGAGAGGAGGGAGGGACTACCTCCCTTCACTTACTCTCACTACAACCCAAAAGGGAGGGAGCATCCCAGCCAGTTCACAGAACATACACCTGCCAGGGGAGAAGGAAAGTTTTGAGAACTGGAAAAATTGCTCTGAAGTAGGGTACAATTTCGCTTCACTCTAACCCTAAGGAGAATAATTTATTCTCTTTCTTGGGCAGCAGAAGTCTACCAGCATCACAGAACTACAAGGACGAAGGACAGCCTGTCCTGATGCAAAAAAGTCCTACCTTTAAAGTGAGGCTTCAGAACGGTGTGTGAGAGTTTGATTTGCATCCAGAGTGGAAACATGCTTGCCAGCCATCAGGCTGATGTGATTTGAAGCAGCTGAGATATTAAATGCACTAAACCAGAATGTATAATAGCCATGCTGGCAGACCTTTAATTATTGTCGTGCTTGTGGGCACTGATATCATTCAAATTAAAAGCTTTCCCCACTACTTGCATTTTTTTTAATACGTTGATGTACTCTGCACTGATGGATTGTCCTCTCTTGTCCTTCTCTCACAAAATGCTTGGCACAATTTGCTTCAGTGCAGAAGTAAAAATTATTGGCACTCACTTGCCACATTTTTGGTGCTCTTTTTGTTTTGCTTTAAAGCATGGACCCCCTAACTAGAAGACAAGTTTGGCGAGTTTGGAGGGGCAGTGTTAATTCCTCAGTCACCAATCCTCCTTCTCAGAAAAAGCAGGAATGCTCATTATTAATAGCAAGACTGAAGCGCTGGTGCAATCTTCCCCAGAGCGGTGCCGTTGATAGTGCTGGCTGATGACATAGCAAATTTTCCTTGCTGTGTGTTGCACAGATGCTCTAATTTTCCTCTCTCAGCTGGTCCAGAGACAGATATTTTTGGCCAGTCTGCAGAAAGCTCGAGCAGCTCCTCTGAAGTTGAAGCAGCTTCTCTGTTTGCACCGTTGTCACTGATACCAGAATCTGGCTCCTTGTCTGGCACTGTGATAAGGCTGCTTGCTCGCTCAGTATAATTCTGGAAAAAGTGGAACTGTTTTAAGCAGAATGAGCACAGTATTAGCACAAAATACTTATCAGAAAAGTTGCTCACCCCCTCTCCTAAGATGGAAAACGCCCGAGATAGGCAGAGGAATATTCTTGTTTATTCCCCTGGATGACAGGCATAGCACATCATATCTCCATCGTATGGAGACTCATTTGCAGGAGATGCAGCACTCATGTCTTCCACACTGCTTCCAAATTACAGCCCCTGGTTTGCCACAGCTGCCTCAAAACTCCTTTCAACTCTTGCCACATTCTGCAGCTCCGCTTGCTGTACATGTTATGCAGCTTGTTTTGTCTTTGGGGCAGTGATGGTGCACAGTTAGAAAGGGACCAGGGCTCAAACCAGGACAGTGCTTGCCTCTACCTCACCTCTCCCTTGCTCTGAGCCTCAGCATTTCTGCAGACCCCAGAGCAACACTATTGCTTCAAGGGGAAGGTCATGCTTCGTAGCCTATTTTGTCCATTGGAGACTTGGTCTAATTGCCTGCATGCAGAACCAGGAGCCAGAAAACTCTTGTGTTTATAAACCTGACTGCAGCACTAAATCTTTCACTGGCCTTGAGCAATTCACTTCACCTTTCTGCCTTAGTTTCCCCATGTGTAAAAGTGAGATAACGTTTACTTTCCTCTCAGGGATATTGCAAGGATTAATTAGTTAACTGAATTTGCTTGAAAGGTGAAAAGCATTTTACACATGTTAAGTATTGTTGTTTCTTTGGGACAAAAAAACCTCCCTCCACTTTACAGAAGTGATTTAAAAAGCTCAAAAAGAAAGAAAAGAAAAGCTGAGGATACTGGCTAACTCAAAACCAGCAAGATGTGGGAATGCTGAGGAAGGGAGATCATTGTAACATGGAAAGGTTTGCAAACACGAAACCTTTCAGCCCTTTGGAAGCCAGATGAGGTGAAAATGAGCAGCATGTAGTGGACAAGTGGGATCTCTTCCTTGGTTCCTGGCTCAAGCCCAACGGAGTCAGCAGCCAGCTATCCTGACTGTCTGCTGGCCTCTGAATCCAGTCAGTCTGGCAGCAGGCGTAGCATGGACCTTACTGGAAAGCATGCTATCCCAGCTGGGCTTCCAGAAGAGCAAATAAGTTCAGTGCTGCCTCAAGTGTGCTTCTGAGAGAGACCAAGGAAAGGCAAGGAAATTTGCACTTTCTCTGCCCAGGCTAGATCCAGCCATTGAGATTAAAGGCAGGATCACACAGCTATCCCTCCTGCTTCTCACCAGCATTAAATTAAATTAAAAGAATTCAGAAGTAAATGCCCAGGACACGAAAGGAGCTGCTGTCACAGAGAAGATGAGAATCTGCTGAGGAGATTAGGATGAGCAGCAGCACTTCCTCCTGACAAAAGAGAAAAAAAAAAGGAGTGAGGAAGTAAATGAAAAGCAACAGCTCTCCTAAGGCGCCATTTAAAGAGGTAAACTTAGCAGGACAAACCCAGTTACACTAGTTACCTTTGGAAGTGCTGTTCTGCAGCTTCTCTATTGCTGTTTGGGCATAAAGGTGGCATTAACAGGGTGTCTACGGCGACAACCAGGGATTATCTTCTCTATGTAGTAATGTCTCTGGGAGGCATCCTTACTCTCAGGTCCACCTCCCCACCAGAGTGTCATCTTTCCAGATGTGCTGAAGGAGTAGTGCATGTGTACACTTTCTACCCCACAGAAGGAAAGGCTGGGCATAAATAGGCTGAGCTGCCTACTTATTTCACCTAAAGTAAAATGGGGGAAGTTTATGCAAACTGTTTTCCTGCCAGGCCTGTCAAAAAGGGATTTAAAGTCTACCAGCAAGGTGCTAAAGAATACTTGCTCACTGACACAACTGGATCCAAAAGATGGTGTCTGCTTAGAGCCTGAGTGATGTGAGAGCTAGCAAAGGTGAGGCTATATCATCAACAACTGGCAAAAGAGGAGATGCGGGTGTTGCAGTACTTCTACTGTTTTCTAGATGACATAGCCCCTCACATAGCTGCCACTCAGCTTGCTCACATCTGCCCCATCCCCCTTTTCTCCTTTCCTGTATTTGTACACACTGTGCCAAGATGTATTTGCACCTAAATTGCTACGCACATTTTGGCTCTAAATTCACTTAGCAGCCCTGTATCTTCTTGGTTTTGTATCAGTGTAAGTCAGGAGTAATCCTAAAGGAGATTCACAAGGGCAAAACCAGTGAAAAATGAGTGGAATTGAAAGGAGGTCCAATTTATAGAGGCTGAAAGCTGTTTTTCTTTACAATGGAGGCTAAGCCAATCAAAAATAAGAAGCTTCCAGATTTCAGGACTTCTAAGAAAGAAAGTTTTTAGATATAAAGAGTGTTTTTAGATGTAAAGAACTGATCATTCCCAGCTGCCACAGGCAGAGTAGGTGATGAAAGCAACGGATGTATTGACTGGCTCCAGCTGAGGATCTGGCCAGGCGGAATTAATGCTGTTCTAAAGAACAATGCTACATGATTTTACAGGCAGAGAAAAGTTTGTGTGACAGGCCTTGGTATAACCTTCCAGGTGAAGTGTGGGCCTGAGATGTGCTCTGTATTCACAGATAGGAAGGGCAGATGGGAACTGGCTGTGAGGCATCTGCATGATGTTCTCCCCATTCTGGTTTAGCCTAACAAGCATAAGTGTTTGTGGACTCGCTGATATTAGCAAAGGTTTTCACTATTGCTCAGCATGAGAGAAGGNACACTGCTGGAGCCTGAAGTCAATATTGCCTGCTGTTCACGGAGTTGCTGCTTCTGATTGAAGGACCCTGTGCCTCTCTTTCTTTATCACATTTACTATTAGCTTTCCATACACATCTGCTCCTGACCTTAAAATAATTTCCCCTCCACCTCCAAAGGAAAATGATTTTGTAAAGAAATTACTTCCAGAATCATAGTTCTTTTCACATCCTTCAGTGGTTTTGGCTGGCAGTCTCCATCCCAGTTTACTCCAGAAAAAATCTGTGCCTTGCCGAGCATCACGTTTTGTGGCCAAGGTTTTGAAGAAAGCAAAGGGGACCAAAACTTCAATCACCAACCTCATATTTAGGCACTTGTGTAAATGCCCTTTTTTCAGCAGTGTGTAGTGTGCGGCAGCTCCAGCTGACTTGTTTCATTCTGCTCCTCTTTTTCACACCAAGTCCCAATATAACCATGGTGTTTTGATACGATGACAGGAGTATATGCTGCCTGGTAGTCTCAGATCTGTATTTCTGCATCCTGTGACGGTACTTCTCTGGAAAGGCTGAAAAGTGAATATCCCTGGATCTCATGGCCATTTAACACAAACAGAAAGCCAGAGCCAAACCAGAATATTTCCATGGCATTGAATAATTTGCTTTGCTGCCTCCAGAGACGTTTTCATTCACTCCTGTTTTTGGCCTATGCACTAATTACATTCCACGGAAATTCTCAAAAATGGGTTGTAAAGGGGACTCATGCAATGCAAAGGGCTCTTGCCAGTGTAGAGAAATATTTCGCCAAGTAACAGCTGGGTCTTGGTTAGTGCTAGCATAGAGAGTTGAGCTTTTAGTCTTGTTTACTGGATTTATTTCACCCTGATTCATTCAGCACCTGCCCTGGTTTCTGGGTGCCCTCAGTGGCTGCAGGGGAGCCCCTGGTCCCCCCCCCAGCAGCCCACCGAGAAAGCCAGAGCTGCAGGAAGAAGTGAGGAATATGCAGCCGGGAGGGAGCCCCTCAATATGGGATGGAGGAAGAGGACTCAGAAAAAAAGGCTGGGAAGATGGAAAATAGGGATTTAGGTTATCTAAAGGAAAGAGAAACTACAAAGCGTTGATAGCAGAAGACACACTGGGCTACAGAAATTCATCCCTGATGTAATTTTTATTTCATTTGGTTACCCAAGAGCTGTATTTAGCCTACCTCGCAGAAATTGTATGGTTTAGCCAGTAATGTTAATTGGGAAAAGTGGGCAGTATTAATTTAATTGCACAAAAGAGAGGGAGGACAGATCCCATTTCAAATTTCAGAGTAAGGCTTTTTTTAAGGGGGGGATAAATATTAATACCGAGGCTGTGTTGATGAGCTTTAGGGGGGTTGCTAAGCAACATGGCCCTTTGTCTATAGCCCAGGCGATGCTTGGGAGGGGACCGTGTAGGAATAAAATTCATATGGCTTCTATAGAAACATATTATTGTAGCTTTTTTTAAATAAACAGAAACCTAAATCTGTCTTCTTGACTTTTTTTTTTGTCACATGAAAGACTATCTGCTGAAAATGTAGTTATGGCTGCAATCTGAGAGCATGTATTTGGAGGGTGTTGTAAGCCTGACAGCAAAGTCGGGGCAATGCGCACACATTTTTAACACAACATCAATATTCACTCAATGTATCTCTAAATAGCATGTTTTTTTAAAAACTCTCAAATTCAGATCTGTGTACTAATTTGCTGTTTATGGCACCAACCATTACATTTTAGTCTGTTATATTTTGTTTTTTTCCAGGTCACCTTAAGGAATTTCATAAACGTATCCCAGTCTAGCACAGAAATGGAATAGCTAATAACATACCATTACATAACTGATAAAATAAAACCACACATTTCCAGATATTAAAATAATGTATGTGTTGGTCTAAACCTTGTAGTAAAATTCAGCTTCACAATCCTTTGAACTCAATACGTTCATTTTTATTTAAAACTTAAGAGCTCAGGAGTACAGGGCAAAGGAACAGCTTTTGATTTGAGACTAGCAGAGAGAAAATTATATTTTATTAAGTTAGTGAAAATGCTGACTGCAGAGAAATTTTAAATAATTTATTTTTAAAAAATGAAAGTACTCATGTTCTGATATGAAAGAAAAGCTAAAGCTTTGCTGTTTATATAAGGGAGCAGAGGTGAAAACTGGTAAACTCGTAAACTGCTAACAGTCAGTGCCTTTCTTCTATGATTTGTCCTGGAATTGCCTCCTCAAAACACATACACCACACATTTTTAACTACTGAAGCCATATTATTGCAGAAAAATATAAGGTGGACTGGAAGAGCCCACAGTGCTGGGAGAGAGGCTGTAGATTTGATATTTACTCCCTACAGCATATGCCATCTTGAGATCCTCTACACATGGACAGAGGGTCTGGAGCAAGATGTCCCTACCCAGAGCAATAGGCTTGGGAAAACAATACTGCTCTACTTTTACCTGCACCTCGTGAAGAAATTACAGGTTTGTAAGAAAGGGAGCATGCAGCATTGCTTACTATTGCCCGTCCCAAGGAGCTGGCGGGCGATCCAGCCAAAGGCCCAAAGAGAGTCAGCTACAGATCCCAGCTTCTTCCCTTACATCATCCTGGGTCCTCAAAACCACAGGCAGCAGTGCTGCCTTGCAAGAGACAGGGGCCAAGGAAATAATTTGAAGCTGTTACTTTGCTGGCTGTCAAGTGCTCCAGCTCCTTCCCTATCTATAGGTCACGTTCTGGCCTCTATCACAGCAATACATTTGCCCCTAAGGATTCTCCTGTGGTATAGGCAGAGCAAGCAGCTCACCTAGGCTTATTAGGATAGCATGCAAAGAATATTTTTCATTTCCAAAACTACTGAGATTTGTAAGAGCCTGGTGCATTTACAAGTGGAAGATGACAGCAACAGAGCAAGAGGGGCAAACCTCAAAAGAAAAAGGTAAAGAGGAGTTGTTACTTCTTAGGCAGTTGCTAAAAGGTGTAGTGAGATACAGAAGAATAAACCATTTCTCTGCTGATGTGGGTTTTGCCATCGAATCTACATAAGATTCAAAGGTAACCACAAGGAGGTTCTTCAGAGGATCATTGCCCTTGTTGCCAGCACAATAGCTGATTTCACAAAACTCAAGGTGAGTCCACCATTGAGCAGGTGAAAACCATTTGGCCTATTAGTGCTGGTTGCTTTGGTTTTTGTTTTTAAAATGAAAAGTTTTCCTTTACAACAAGGTGATCTCCTCTGCATATGGGCCCACTGTGAAAGTGTGATATCAAGAAATTAAACAAGGTACTACTGGACTCCCAACAGGGTGATGGATAGCATATGCTTGGGCTTGCAGAAAAGTTTGACTACAGACCAGTACCAAATGTCTGATTTTCTTGGAGTCCACCAGACATTGCTTTTTATGAACACTCTATGTAAAAATGTAGTAATAGGGATGTGGTTGTGCCTGGCCTCGTAAACAGCAATAGACTACCTCAGTTTGGGGGACCACAGACTTATATCAAAGCTGCTGGTATCTGAGACAAATTCTCGTAAGATATGTCCAATATCTCTTTCATGAGAATTCAGCTTCATTCCTGCATACATAACTCATCTGGCTTCCCTTCCCTCCTTTCCCAGCTCCCTCCTTGCTGTAGGCTGTAGAAGTCATATGAGGCTTTTGAAACCCACAAGAGTGTTTTTAAATGCATTGGGCTGGTAGAGGTGGAAGACTTGATCATGATGCAGGTAATAACACGCAGGCAGCTCCTGAAGAATAGCATTCCCAGAGGCCTGATGGCCTGCAGCCTCCTCTACAGAAGTGGTGCAAGGCACTGGATGGGGAACACTGTCTTAGGATCTATCTGTGATATAGAGCACTCAACAGTGAGCCAGACCTAGGCTGTCAGAGCCTGGCTTGGAACCTCTGCCAAAAAAGACAGTGAGCCATGCTGTTCTCCTAGATCAGCCTACAGACTGAAAAAAAAAATTATTTGATCTGAGGATTGTCTGCTCAGACAGGCAAGCAATTGGCCTGGAGAGAACACCACTGGGCAACCATTCCCAGTGTGCTGGGAACAAGAAAGAACAAATTTTCCAAATCCTTTTCAAAAGGAGGTAGACCTGGCATCTGCTTTTCACTCTTACTTAGCAGGTATCTGTATCACTCAGTCTTCTACCCCAGCACAGGACCCTGGAGGTGGTTCAGAGCATGTCTGCGAACACTTTTTCCAGCACCCATCTGTGCGGAACTAGCCTCCTCTGAATTCTTTTTTTGACATGCATTCAGATCAAGCCAGTCAGTCTCTGGTCTGGGAGTGAGTCAGCTCCACTGTTTTGTTCCTTTGAGGTGTACTGCTGTTCAGCTCAGGGACAGGGGGGATGCCTGCAGACAACACACCTCAGATGAAATAAGCAGCCTCTGAGCAAATCCACATAACTTATTAGGACCCATCGACACAAGTATGGGTACAGATCCAGCTAGAACCTATCTCCTTATAAATAAGAGCGACGGGGAAAAAATTTTGGTTTTTGCAGTGTGTGTGGCTAGGATAAAATCAGAGCTCTTCCATAGCAACGTTATAGAATTTCACATCACGGTAAGTTATATGCAGGATCTGTGCATGCCAAAATTAGAATATGCACATATAAGGTTTTTAATTCAGCTTACCTCAGGCAGAAGGGACTGTGTTTTACAGTGGAGCTCACGGTGTGTTGTGTTTATCACCTGCACAACTCAAAATTGTGACAAATAAATGACAGGTGAAGAGCCAAAATAAAAAGTGTTTTTCCCAATGAAGATGTATCATGTCCTTTTCTTCTACCTATATATTACTTGCTCTACAAACAACTTAGAGTCTTGATTATATCTATTCAGATCATTTCCTTTCTTGCAGCAAAGACACTTGTTCAGAGAGGCACATCACTCCTTATCGTCCTTTTGACTTGTCTCAAAGGAATTTTCTGCTAATGTTGTAATACTTCCGGGCCTGTCCAACAGCAAAGCAGACAGATGGTGTAAGTGGGATTCTTGCTCAGCAACCCCTGTCTAGAATGTAATACTCAGCTACCTGCTAAGTGACTTCCTACTAGTTAACGTGAAGAACTGTCTATGTTCTAAAATCCACTCAGGCGAAGGTATAAACAACCTGCAAATGAGCTGCTCAGGGTGGAAAAGCTAAAGCGAAAAGACCTTGGAGTGAAGATGTGAGCTATTTCGTCTGTATCCTGCTAGCCTCTGACATCACTTTACTGATGAGGAATCCTTTTTCAGTACATTTGATCAATATTAAGAGGGAGAACTAAAGGTTTCTGGATGCAAATACAGCAGATTTTCATAATAAAAGCACATTTATTACCTTCCATTCTTGTCTCAAACACCTAGAGCAGATGAAGAATATTGTTGATTCATACTACTCGCTTAAGCAATAACAACTGAGTCACAGGGCATTTCCTAGGGATTAATGAGTAGCTGGGAGAGTTGATGGCCCAAAGCAAACTGGAGGGCCATTAACCCCAGTCAGCCATTAATTCCCTGGGAATGCCCTATGCCTCAACTGTTATTTGCTGCTATGACCTCCATCCCCTTCTTTATATTGTTATATAGAGGAAAAAAAGATCTTGAGCAGCGATGATGCTAGATGCTGCTCCTGCCAGAGGCAGATATTTCTCAGCCCGGGGAATTCGTGGCCAGGCCAGGAGATACTAGCTGCACATTGTGCTCAGTTGTGTTCTTGTGCTGCAGCTGCCAATCAAGAAATATTTCTCTAGATTTTTGCTGAAAAAGTCCATGTCTGTCCAAAATGCACAGATAGCAATGAAGTAAATTCTTCTGTTTTGAAAAATAAGCTTATGAGCCACAAGGAATGCGATGGTCAGTGCTCTAAGAGCTTGGCAAGGACCACAGAGCCCACCACATCAAAGTGTAACAACAAACTTTTCAGAAGAGTGCCCTTAGAATTCTTGTTTCTCCTTTTCGGAGGTGCTGTGTATGTGTCCCATGTTTGGAGTCTCAGAAAGAGCAAAGAGATGGGGACATCGTCCTGCTCCAAAGCCGAATGCAGCAGCAATGGAAGTAGAAGAGCTGCATAGTGTCTTCCCTGCTGCATGATACAGAATACATGCCATGCTAGGTAGTGCTACTTGGACGACAACTGCTCCTATAGGGCATGTAATGGTATGAATCACACAGCATTCATTCAGAGCAGAGCAGTTTCTGTCCTTCCCTTTAAGCCCCATCCTCCTTCTGGGACACCACCCTGGAACAGCAAAATCCTTAGGTTGAAAATTCTCTTGGAGCAGCTGTGGCTGGTTCCCTTCCCCTGTAAGTGCTGGAGCTCAAAATACCCTCCTCCATCTGGAGAATGAGGTTTCCAGGTCATTTTAATGCAGTTTGCTGTTTTCAACAGCACAAACTTTGTGCCAATTCACAACCTGTGTAACTTGAATTAAAGTAGCGGGGCTATGCAGAACACAAGCCACTGCCTTTCCTACCCTCCCTGGTAGCTGACATAGTGGACAAAAACCCCAATCACTTAAAAACTTGTATGAGGTTTGTGTGGTAAGATTTTGGTAGCGGGGCGGTGGGGCTACAGGGGTGGCTTCTGTGAGAAGATGCCAGAAGCTTCCCCTATGTCCGACAGAGCCAATGCCAGCTGGCTCCAAGAAGGACCTGCCACTGGCCAAGGCTGAGCCCATCAGCGATAGTGGTAGCGCCTCTGGGGTAACGTATTTAAGAAGGGGGAAAGAACTGCACAACAAACTGCAGCCAAAGAGAGGAGTGAAAATATGTGAGAGAAACAACCCTGCAGACCCCCAGGTCAGTGAAGAAGGAGGGGAGGAGGTGCTCCAGGCCAGACCAGAGATTCCCCTGCAGTCCGTGGGGAAGACCATGGTGAGGCAGGCTGTCCCCCTGCAGCCCAGGGAGGTCCACGGAGGAGCAGATATCCACCTGCAGCCCGTGGAGGACCCCACGCCGGAGCAGGGGGATGCCCGAAGGAGGCTGTGAGCCCGTGGGAAGCCCGCACTGGAGCAGGCTCCCGGCAGGACCTGTGGCCCCGTGCAGAGAGAAGCCCTTGCTGGAGCAGGTTTTCTGGCAGGACTTGTGACCCCGCAGGGGACCCATGCTGGAGTAGTCTGTGCCTGAAGGACTGCAGCCTGTGGAAGGGACCCACGCTGGAGCAGGGGAAGAGTGTGAGGAGTCGCCCCCGGAGGAGGAAGGAGTGGCAGAGACAACATGTGATGAACTGACCACGACCCCCACTCCCTGTCCCCCTGTGCTGCTGGCGGGAAGGAGGTAGAGAAAACTGGGAGTGAAGTGGTGCCTGGGAAAAATGGAGAGGTGGGGCAAAGGTGTTTTAAGATTTAGTTTTTATTTCTCATTACCCTACTCTGGTTTGATTCGTAATAAATGAAACTAATTTCCCCAAGTCGAGTCTTTTTTGCCTGTGACGGTAATTGGTGAGCAATCTCTCCCTGTCTTTATCTTGACCTATGAGCCTTTCATCATATTTTCTCTCCCCTGTCCAGTTGAGGTGGGGAGTGATAGAGCGGCTTTGGTGGGCACCTGGTGTCCAGCCATGGTCAACCCACCACAAAACTAAACAACATTATATGAAATAAGCACTTTAAAAAATAAACATTTAAATGAAACATGAAATTAAAACAACTCAAATCAAGGCCCAAAATTATATAATTTCTTAAAATAACGTTCAGCAACATATTGTTACTGCTGAAGTTCTAGTCAGGTGAACTTTGCGGGTTCCCTGGGACAAGCATTTGCTGAAGTAGAAAACCAGATTTGGAAGCAGCAGCCTCTTTGCACATACAGAATATTTAATCACTTTGTTGTATACAGATCGTTCTATTCAACAAGTTCATTTCAAATTGAGAAACCACAGAGAAGTTAAAAAAAAAGGGGAGGACTTGTTTTTCCTTCTCCAGTATATGAATAAAGATGGGTTCAATGAGTTCTGCAATTTCTTGGCTATGACTTACTTCAGTGACTGATAACTTAATTATTAATAGTAACAAACCAGTTAGTTACTTTTAAACTTAGAAAATCATGTCTGTTTTTTTTATTTTCTTATGAGATATCACTTGAGGTGGTTTATTTAATTTACAAAGAGAGTATTAGGCTATTTTGGGAAATTCTGATTGAATTCTAGTTTTCATTCAAGCACAGATTCATAAAAACAAGAAAAAAAATCTGGAAATAAATGAACCATCTTTCATTTTCTAGTTAAAAATATGACAAAATTAAGAATCTGATAAAATTGTTCTTAATTTATCATCATAATAAATGTGCATAGATAAATACTTTTGGTTAACAAGAAGAAAGACCTCACTGAGCACTATCTCTTGTTATAAATCAAGGTGTTCTAATGGGTACCAACCCATGAAAGCTAACCTTTCTTTCAAAAAATAACTAGCATAACTTACAACTGCAAGAAGAGATAAAATATGTTATTTAAACGAAGATATCCTGCTTGGTGATTTAAATCTTGATTTAAATAATTTCACTGTGGGTGTTGGAGTTGGCTTACAGCCTTCAAAAAATTGTAGGGAAGAAAGGAAACTCTGCTGAGACACATGCTATAAATGTAATATTTGCTGGTATCTGAGACTGCAGTGACATGTTTACATTCAGAACCTCTGGGTTATTGGCATTAGAAGACTGGGTAATGCCTCTGAATTACACTAAAATAAGTGACCAAGGCTAAGAAAAGCCATAGTAATCGGTACTTTTTAACATTGGACTATTTTAACATTGACCTAAAATGGTGTGTATAGCTTTTGAACACTGTTTAACAATCAATCTGTTTGCCAGTTACGTTCCAAATTCATCCTGCAGTATAGGACAGATACTGTGATCCCAAAGTTTCACGGGCAGCAGTTGTAACGTCCAAATCACGGGACCAGCACACATTAGAATTGCAGCAGGACGGCAGGAAAAGAAGAGAAGCAGAACCATACACCATAAAAGAAAAGTATGGCTGCAGGCACAGACAGCTAGAGAACCCTGCAAAATGACAGTTCATAAAGCATATATATATAAAGACTGAAAACTGGCACTTGTAAAGTAAGGTGTTGTAATCTGTGCCTTCCCATTTTCTTAAATTCCTGGTGAACTGACTCCAAAGAACAGTATTTTCTTCTCTCTTGGCTATGTCAGCAGTCTCCAAATCCACACAGACAGCAACATGCCTACAGCTGGTGTATATGCTCAGAAATAGTTTCTCAGTTTATTCAGTTGCTTGAGTGCTTAGCCTGAATGCTTTGGATGGTTGGTGCTACATCCTACATCTGTATTTGTCTGTTTTTTAAAAGCATCATGTATTACTGTGGTTCCCAAAGAAATCTTCATCAGTGGTCTAAAAAAACCAAATGTTGGCTTTTCTATCCAGTACAGGCACTTTCAAATCCAATTCAAGAATGGCTGTTATCCATTTAACTTAAGCCGGCAATCACTTAGATTAAAAAATTTATTACTATGAATTGTTTTAAAAACAATTTAAGGGTTCATCTGTACTTACTTTCAACTGGTATAAGACCAGATGTGATTTACCAGTGGCATGGGTTTAAAAGGGATACAACATCAGTACTACCCGGTGTAGCGCTTAATCTCAATCTTTAGGCTCAATCGAAAGGCTTCACCACTGCACAATGTTTCCCCTCACTTCCCAGTTTCCCCCAGTTAATGTAAGAGACCTGCAAAGTAGTACATTCTCCTTACTGGAGATATGGTTGTGTTGGTATCCAGATGTGGTTTTTTCTGGTAGAGATCTTCCTTAGGGGACAAGGAACAACTATGCTACTTATTATTTACATATAACTACATCTACAATGGTATTTTTTACAGATATGACAACACTGGTGGAAAATCACCCTCACAACTGGTGTAGTTACTTGTGTGCAACTTTTCAGCTCTGATGAGGGCAAAGAATGACCACATCCAGTCAAATACTAATTTAAACTAAAAAGTTAAATGAGTAATTTTGGGGGAAGGGGAGAGAAAGATTTGGGCACTTTTGAGCAAAGTACTTCCAATGAAGAAACCCTTTCCTCCTCCAATAGTCTCCTTATCACTTACGAAAAAAACCTAGTTGTGTATGATGCCTGAAGTGCAGTTTGTGAGCAGAGCAGTCAGTAACAGCTAGGGAATATGGTATCTGCCAGAGAGCACTCTGTCTCACAAAACTAAACCTGCTTTTCTCAAAATTAGATGGTAATCTGACTGTGGCTAGACCGAATGCTGGGTATATAGTAACGTTTTTATTACTCCATTCACCATGGAAGAAGAGATAAACTCTTTCAGCCTTGCCTTTACATTGAAGCTTTGACAACTGTGGTACAGAAGTGATAGCTTTTTTTGTGTAAAGAACTGGAATAATTGTTGATACACAGCTTAATCAAGAAAAGAGCAATATTTCTTTTTAAAGATTCTGCACTGCTTGCAGACATTTTATCAGTCCCACAAAGCCATTCTCTGATGCAACTAAATATCCGTTTCACAAACAGGCATGCTGTGATACAGGAATAGACTCAGTCACACAGTCACTGGTGATAGGTGACCTATAAACCACTTCAGTTCTGACACACAGGTATTACTATAACCATTAGACAAGGCTACCATCTTAGGAATGCAGAGGCACATTTGCAAAGGGTTTTGAAAATACAGCATCCATTGACATCACAGCTGAAGTCAATGGGATTTCTTTAAGGTCAATAAACCCCAGAGCATCTCACAGGCTGCAGCCCATATTCATTGCTCCAGAGCTCCTCAGAAAGGCAGATGGACTGTACATGAGAAATGGATATTCTCACTTTTCAGGTTTGCAGGAGGACTCAGTGGAATGGCCAAACACGTTGCTATTTGATGGGATCCATTTGGCTGGAAAAGACTTCCTTTTCCCAAAGGCTTTTCTTTATAGCAATCTGCCTTGGCTGTGAAGGTCTGGAGGAGGCTCCCTATGGAGCTTATTTATGCCCCTTCTTGACTGCTGCAGAGTGAAGTAGGCTTTCTAAGCCTTAGAGAAACATGCTGCGCAACAGTCCTTTACCAGACGCTCAGAGCCCAGGTGACAGCACTAGCCCTCTGGGCCAGCTCTACAGCTTATTCGTTATTAAATTTCAATCCTTCATCACTTGTGATAAAATAGAAGCCAGAGGGTGGATGCACAGTGAGCATTTTCGAGAGCCCTATTTGTGTCACAGTTTATGGTGGCTTAAATATAGGCCAGAATGAATGCTTAAATCACAGCACAAACTTCTTTGGCCTCAGGGTAAGAAAAGCATTTTAAACATTTCTAGCCTCAAGGTACAAATCCAAATATTTGCTAAATTTCCAGACTTCAAAGAGTTGGCTTTTCTAAGGCAATTCCTTATTGCTGCTTCTCTGGGAGGTTTTCCCTTTCTCTGCTTCCCACCCTTTGGGAAGAACATAGGCAAGGAGTAGGAGCACAGCCTCTGTCTCCAGTTCTCTCTGCTCCTGTGGGATGATCATCTCGGCTCCACAGGTGTCAGCCAACACTGAGAAGCAAAAGGAAAGCAAGATGAGAGAAATACCATCCTCTGCAGACAGTTTAGAGATGGCTTGCATTGTTCTCATGTACTTAGTTCACTACACAGATCTCAAGGAAACACTGATCTCATCACATCTTCCGCAGGATCAGGAAGCTTGCTGGTACCGTATGCACGTTTTTCTGTGCCTGGCACAGCACACCCTCTTATTTGGTGAGAGGGAATGTGTCTTGCAGGGTGTCAAGAATGTAAAAATGTGATTAAACAAAGACCACCACCACCTCTCTTAGCTCCTAGGTCCAGGCAAGACACAGGATGTGATTAAGCATGACACAGAAGTTGTCATTTATTTATTTTTTTTCATGTTTTAGAACTTACTCTAGCCTTTGTTCAAGTTCAGGTTAACCTTCCTCCATCCCCCTACGTAGTTTACAAACAACCTGCCGGTGCAGTGTCAGGTCTTATTCTTGGCACCCGGGCATGGTTTTATGCATAAGCTTAACAGCAGACTGCCCATTGACTCATCATTTCACCCAGTTCCCTTATGGCTGGCAGCAAAGCCAGGGAGAAAGGAAACCCTTGACCATTTCCTTCAGCCTCAGTGCCAATGGAGACAGTCCCCGTACCTTGCTGCTTGCTCCTACACCATGCCACTTCTTGACTGTGCTAAAACAGCTGCTCATGGGACCACGCTCTGAACCAGACTGAAGAGCTGGTATGAGTTAAAAATAACCAATGCAACATTAAAAAGGTAATTTTTTAACCTAGAATGGTTCCTTGACGCAGCCAGGCCACCACACAATAATCAAACTGTTACAGGTTGGCCAGGCTACACCTTCCACACTGGAAAATGAGACGTGACATTGATTTTGCACTGCATCAGAGGCCACAGCACGGCAGGGAGGTACAAACTGTCCCGCCAAGAGCCAAGCAGTTAACAGAATTTGAGTGTCTGATACCTGAACTACGTTTCCCATGGGGTGCCACAGCTCGCCAGACGGACTGAGATTAATGTCACAGAGCATGAAGAGGCAACGGATCCTCTTTCTTCAGCAACTGCAAACCAAGCATTTCAGACCAGAAATATCAAAACTTTTTGAGAGGACTTTTTGAAATTAAATACTTAAAATTGAAACATTTTACGACATTCTGTCCCACTGAGAAATTAATTTCAGTTCAGTTTTCATCCTGAGTCCAAATGGAAACAGATTTTAAACATCTGAATAAAACTGAGCAAAAATTCTTATTTTCAGTGAAGTAAGGATTGTATTCCATACCAACTATAAGTGACAACAGGGACAAGGAGGGTTAGCACAATATATGATGCACAATGAGGATGAAAATCCAAGGATCAAATGGGTATTATCATCTTTACACAAATCTTCTGTAACTGCAATAAAATAACATAGCAAAATATAATACATTTAACAATTGTTATACAATATTATACGTCATCATACCATATTGTCATACAATATTGTCATACAATACTGCCATACAATGTACAAGTAACAATTTAAAATTGCACATATGCATATAAAATATTCACAACTTGTTCCTCTGGCACTTCAGTATAATTCTCGTATTATTTTCATCATAAACACTCTGAAGTAGCTTTAGGGGAAGACTCCAGAATACAAGAAATGTTGAAGCAATAACTTCATTTCAAGAAAAGTGTATGTAAAGGGATTGGTTCTGTCAGTGGAAGGTAAAAAAGGATTTTGTTAATTTTGTCGTTTTAAAATGCTTTTTTAACAGACAAGTAGATTAGAATTTTATGGCTAGTGATGGAAAGCCTCAAATATTTTATAAAAAACCAGAAGTATCTCTACCAAAAGAAAGACTTTCTTCTTTCTGTAACATATCTTGTCATTGTCTTGATCACTCAGAGATATAAATGCTTTGTATTGGAAGTATTATTGCTGTACAAGGTTTTCTAATAATAAATCCATATGACTATATAGATACAGTTACAATGCCACAAACATACACTGAACAGTCAACAAGGTATTAGGGAAAAGCTAGGAAAAAGAAGCTACAGCAGATGAGAAGTTGAGACGAATTTCTAGATGAATTGTGGATTTACAGAAAATAGGCCTGAAGAAAAGACCACAAGAGATCTATACTTGGAGGCAAAATTACAAACATTTCTGGCATGTTTGTTTATTCTCCCTTTAAGACCTACCTCCCTAATTAATCTACCATAATGCTTGCTATTCTGACGTCTTACCATGAGGCTGGGAGGAAGTCTCTGCTGCTACAATTTAAAACTCTTACATACTGCCCACCCCAGCCCAGATCTGGTGAACAAACTATTTCTTTTTCTCTTCATAACAGACTTTTCCACAGGATTCAGGGAGTGATTTAAAGCTGAAAAGAAGGAAGTTATCATGTAGAGAAAAAAGGTTAAATGAGACAGAGCTTTGGGGACAGAATAGCTGAATGTTATTTATCCAAAATAAACAAACTGACCTTAGACGAAAAGCACTGTGAGTTACTGAAGGAATGAGTGGGGGAAATAGCGAAGAATCAGCAAGAAATAAGACCCAAGATTTCATGAAACAACTTAAAGATGGATTATGTGAGGGCAGGTGAAGCATGTACTTCCTGAGCAAGAACAGAGACACAATGGCATGCTGAAGCCTTTGCTGGAAGTGAGCTGTCCTTTTTAACATTAATGATTTTTTTCTCTCGTTGGTATGCCTGGAATAAAAAGTCCTCAGATACATGCACAGTATCTACTTCCCTGCATTGTGCTCAGATGCAAAGGGAGAGTAAACATTAACCAAACTCGATGCAAATGAGAGGTAAACATTTACCTTAAAAAACCTCTGTCTGCAGGCCTGGGTTTGGAAATCTCTGCACATACTAAATCTGTGAGATTGACTCATTTTTATGGTAACTACTCAGCGACATTCACTGGAGAGTTTCTTAACTAAAACACACATGCGCGGAAAAGTGCTTTTTAATCAAAAAACCTGCTTTAGCAGGGCGTGCAATAGGTAGGACTGCAATAAACGAAGTTAATGGTATACAGTCCCAGTAATAAATACTGGCATAAGAAGACACCACACATCTTACCTCTCAAGCTCTCTGAATTATGGATTTCTTTGTACCATGCAGGGAACTCCTGGAAACCAATCCTTGCATGGGAAGGATGATGTGAGGAACCCACATGGCACAGCTTTTTCCTGCAGGGTCTTCTGCACTGGGAGGATAATCCTTGTGAACTCTGAAGCTCAGAGCCTATAAACAATGGCTTGCCACTGCTATTACCACCTTTTTGTGATCTGCTCTGGGAAATCAGTGGTCCCTGAAGCACAGCTCCAGTGGTGCCCAAGTTCACCTATATACAGGACCATGGAGTCAAATGCAGAGACCAAGCCCTGCCTAGGGCTCGGGATTGATATTTTGAGTTGTCCATTCTTCTCTTCACAGCAGTGTTTAATTCTCACAGAAGCTACATACACTGAACTTGAGGAAACTACACCTCCACATTTGCCTGGATTTCCTCCTCTCTTCCTCCCTGTGGGTGTCACAAAAGGCTTAAAATAGCTTGTGACTTGCAGTACTTTTCCAGTACTATCTATTGCAGATATTTGAAAAGGGTACAGGGAGGTAGGTTAAGATCTGAGGTAGTATTTATAAGCCTAGGGAAATCATTATAGCGGTGCTAACCTAGCTCAGGACCAGCCTCCTCTTGGACCCAGAGGACAGAGTTTTAATTCTGCAGTGCCTCCTGATTTTGCTGTTTCAGAAATGTGCACCATGTTAGGAAATTAGGAAGCTGCGTCTCCTTTTGTCTCAAGGGATTTGGCTTTGTTCACCATTCTGGCAGTCCTCTGTGTCCTTCGAAGAAAAAACCCCTCTTGTACCTGCCACTATTTTTAGTGTGTGTTTTTGAAGGAAGAACTCTGTCTACATCGAACAGGTCCCTGAACACAATCTCCAGTGCAGACACATAGTGACATATGAATATGAATGTAATGCTCCGAATGTTGTGCCTCTGCTTCATAGGCCAATTCTGCCAATCTACCAGTTTGTGATTCACGAAAGTAGACCTTGTTCTTAGGCACAGAACTTTAATTCTCCTCTTTCCTGCACCAACGCACTGAAAAACGAATTCTTAAGGAACATAATATTGTCCATTTGCTGATGTAAAAGGCTTCTGGTACAAAAAAAGCAGCTTTCCTCTACTGCCCTGCAGTGGGAAGCAGACTGTGCACAGCAAGGTGATGTATTATTAGAACCAGCAAAATCCATTAAATTCCTTCATGAGATTGAAATAAATTCTGTTTCGTTTGTAACTGTGTTTGCTATTTTTGTTTAACTGCCCCCTCTCAGGTCCTATCCCAAGAAGAAATCCTGTCAAGAAGGATTATTTTTGGCCAATTCTCCTTCAAAGAGTCACAATCAATAATCTGTCTTATAGAAGGCAACCTTTGGGAACACAGTAAAGGATGTTAAAGGTAGTTCCTATGGACATCTCACTTTCTCTAAAGGCAGCAAATGAAATATTAAAAACTAAGTAGCATTTAAACGAGTCACTCACCATGAAGTCTGTCTCAAAGCACACAGACTAATCAAAACCAGAGCAACACAAGGGACCCTGGCTTTATAACAATAATCTTTTCTCCTATATCATCAATTTCGTAAAAGGCCTTCAAAATCCACAAGAGTAAAACTGTTTCTCACTTAGAGAGAGAAAAAAAAAAAAGTGTGTGAGCATGTCAGGCTTTTTAAAGAAAGTAATGTAGCAAATTGTAGCCTTGTGTAATTCCATTTAAGTAAGCTGAGTTAAATACATATGGCCTACAAGGTTGTGGGGTGGGAATTTGGTAGGCTTTAGAAATTCAGAAACATTATAATCCCCTTACTATCAGCTATAAGTGGGATATCACTCTGTATTTTTTCAGCACTAAGTGGCTTATCAATACAGACTGTCAAAGAAGAGCTTCAGATTTTGTTACATACCCTGAAAACTTTCACTTTGAAACGATGTGCGCTGTTCATCAATCAATCAGCACCGTAACTATATATACAAATATATATATGTTTTTGTTGAGAAAGCATAAACTGAAACATCCCATAATACCTTTCTTGCCAATATCTGCCTATAAAATTATTATGAACCTTGTGCAAATTTGGGTAGGTCTGTGATCTGTCAGGTATTAGAAGTAATAGTTGGGGTTGTTTGCTTCTGCAGCTCTAAGCAGTTTCAAAAGGAGGTGCTGGCAATGCTGGTTCTCAATAGTTAGGCCAGACATGAGACATGCTGTAGCAAACTGCCTTTTGCTCTTCTCACTCCTTTCTCAACCCAGGGAGAAATACTGAGCTTCACTGAATCAGGAGCAGGCCTGCCTCTTCGTTGCAGGAATGAAGGCAAGATCTTTCCCGTTACAGCTGGTGCAGCATTGGCAGCCGCCCAGTGAAAATCAACCAGAGCCAAATCTTGACTCTTACTAGACAGTGAGGTACCACAGATCCTCCTCTCTTTTACCTCAAAGAGATGGTAATGACTTTTCCTTCTCTCTGTTCCCCTTTGCTCCTGGCTGGCCTGCACGGGTTTCTCTGCATATGACCTCTGAATTGTCCACGCTGCGTTGAACTCACTAAAACTGCAGGCAGAAGAGCAAAGAACTACCCCAACAAGCAAAAGGGATAGCAGCCTCCAGTGAGAGTCCCTCCTGTGCAGCACATCAAGTGCATCAAATGCTGGAGAACCAGTATTGTACTGTGTTTGTCAGCCAGAACAGGACTTTAAATACTCCACAGAGCTTAACTGAAACTACAGCTAGCTACAACTTCACTATAATGAGTGTTATATATATATATATATATAATGCAGTCCCACAGTTGTGAAAATCGTTCCTATGCAATTGCGCTCCAGCATCTCCATTTAGCTTGCTTCTAGCCTTTTCATTGTGAGGACAACCTAAAACCTATAAACTGAATGCAAACTGAGACAGCATCACTGCCAGAACCTGCAGGAAACCATCAGTCTGCAAGGCCTGACCTGTCCCACTCCCCTCCCTGGGGACTGTAGGACTGTAGCTGTTGGTGGCTGCCTTCAAGTGCAGCTGCGAGCACAGCATTCTCGTTCTCCCAGCCGCTAGCTCTCCCGTGTGTGGCTGCTTTACAGGCAAACCACAGAAGAGGTGCAGAGTGCTGTGGGCAGCGCAAACGCAACCTGTTCAGCTGTGCCTGCTGGCGTAACAGGCCTNCCCGCCACTGGAGGCTATGCTTCCAGCTTTACCCTCAGTGCTAACGGGTAAATCTGACCACACATCTGAGTCTGCACAGGGTCCCTTTCAGAGGCAGCAAAGATATACCAAGCGAGTCCAGAGGCCACGCAGTGCGCACCTTTCCCAGTTTGGCACAGAGCTCGCCACCCTGTCGGAGCTCACTGCTGGGATGTGTTGGGGCTCTCTCTTTCCCTGGCCTGCTAGGTCCTTCCCACAGCTCCCTCTCCATCTCTGTTTGCAGGCACTAACAGCTTTGCAGCATGTACACTGCAAGGCTGTGTGGCTTCAAGCAAGAGAGCTGGGGTCCGCTTTGCCACAAAGATCAATAGCAGCCAAAAGCATGGGATGGCAAACTTTCTTGCCTTGAGGTTACTGCAGCACCTGGAGAGCAGGGGAGATGATCTCCTAAAGATGGCTATGAGCTTCTGACTTTCCCAGCATATGTGAGGAACATGTGGAGAACATTGATGAGCCCAAATCTGAAAGTCAGGGAGATGCATTGCTGAGAACAGGTACACATTCTCCCTTTTTAAGGCATGGGGCTCTTCAGATGGGTGCAGAGAATGAGTCCTCATCCCCTCTGCTGTTCCTGAAGGAGGGAAAGGAAAGCTTCCCCCAACTTCAGCAATCAAATTAATTTACTGGACTCCTATGTCACCTGTTGGAATTAGGAAAGAATTATTTGCCTTGGACATTTGACTGCAGAACTATATCCCTTTTAAGCCTAAGCATGAAATGTCGTGTTAATATTCAAAGCAAAACTAAACAGCAGCAAATTCTTTGACATCAGCTCCTCACTGACGAACTGTGGACCAAGAATTATTAATGGGAATCCTTCTGTTGGGACATTTTCAGTAGCAACGCTTTGTATTTGACTATTTGACTTGAATGGAAGCAGACCTCCATACAACTAATTAAACAGGCCAAGAATATATCAATCATATCAAGAGCATGGGCACAAGGTTAGGTTTTAAAAAATTATTTTAAATAAACTCATCACTAGGAAGTATGAGGAAATGAAATGTTCTATTATCACAAACATCAGAAGGAAATACAAAATAAACATACAGCAAATTTCTAGTACAGCTTTCCAGGTCCAGTTTGAATGAGGTTGGAGACAATACTAAATGGGCTGTCCTCCCCAAGGATTTGTACTTGTACTCAAATGGTAAAGAAAGCAAGCAATCTGACTATATATTCTCTGCTGATACTAGACAAACTGATCAATCATGGTGAAAACTCATTCATAATCAGACATTTGGGTTGGTATCAAGTCACTGCATGCTGCAGATACATGAATGGCTCTTAAAGCATGTGTTGACCTTACCGCATACCTAACATTATGCACATTCTTAACTTCAAGTGTGGGAATAATTCCTTTAATATGAAATATTTCTGTGCGTATTTGCAGGACTGGATCCTAACTCTAAGCTGGTCTTCACAAAGATATTCAGAAAAATTAATTCAAATTAACTAAAGGCTTAATTTAAAGCAGATTAGTTAAAGTGCATTTAACCCTGTAAAGACTTTTAAAAATTAAAGTAGTCTTAATGCAGCTTTGTATAAAGTTTAATCCATTTTCAATTTATACTTTAAGTGAATTTGGACTAATTAAGTTGAATGTCCTGTGACATTCAATGAGCCTGAGGCCCTAATTCAGAACTCTGTCCAAGCACAGGTATAAAACTATCCCTATTCAGAAAAGCATATCCTTGAAATCAGCTGTTTTCAATAAGATGCATGCAGGTACTTAAATATTTTTCCAAATCACACTCTTAACTATTTTATATTCTTAAACCATTTGATAATTATAGTTTGATGGTAAGGAAAAATCATAGCCCAAAGGGCTGAAAGGCAGATAAATACATTTCATTTACTGTCCTCCAGATGATACCAGTTTCTCTAGTGTGTGTACAAGATACGTTCAACCATCATTTTCTGTAGGAAATCTCTGATTGACACAGAATTAAAAACTGGTTCTTAAGGCTGGAATTATTTTTTTCTTAGAAGGGGAAAAGAAGATTAACCCTTCATTTTCTGGGAAGACTTCATAATGGGGTGTTGTTTTCTCAGCCCAAACTGGTAAAGCACCCTATCCATTCCAATGGAAAGGATGAATTTCAGCAGTTGTATTTATCTAGGATTTCACATCTCAGATTTTGCAACTTGTCTTTCAAAACTCCCTTTCATGGAATTGTACTCAGAGTGCTTGAATCTAGATTATTTTCTTGCCGGATATGCAGCAAGAAACTGAGAAAAAAACCAAGCTTTATAACAAGGTCTGAATAAGTACCCTACTTCATATGCAAGTTTAAATATTCAATGTTAGTTACATATGTGCTTAAGTACTTCACTGAAGAGAGATAAAACTGTACAATAGTATTATCACTAGCAACGCAGCATCCAAGGTGTATTAAGTGGCAAGTTGTCTGCTGGCTACTTAAAGTGAACTAAGAAAAAACCACTATCTCCAGAATAAAATTTGCCAGCTAAATTAGGCATGGAGCCAGAAAGACTATTTACAGAGTCATGGAGCCTAGGCAGACATCCCACATCTGCTTATTCAGAGTGGGTTGGAGAAGTCAGCTCACATGTGATACAGCTCAGCTGCTGATCCATCCAACTTATTGTCCAAATACAAATTCCTTCAGCTCTCCCAGTACTTGAATAGTCATATTCACACAGTGCAACAGAGCATAGGACAGCAATCTTCAAGATGCTAAAGACACGAGATGTTATGATGTATATATGATGTGCTGTATCCTAACATAGAGAACCAGTACAGTTGTATTTTCATGGCACTGAGCCCAAGCAAATACTCTTCACCTCTCAGCAAGACAGTACAGATTATGGACACAAGCTGGCACAGAAATAGCTGACTCATGCATCTTCACCTGACCTTTCTCTACTAGAATAGGTATGGGTGGAAGTAGACTGAGTATGTCTGCACCATCATGCACCCACAGTCCACCCAATGCAATGATGTAGTTATGAGTGATGCCCACCTGATGGCCACAACAAAACTGAGATTTGACAGCTCTGTACATCAAATTCACCAAGTGTCTGTATTTGGTTAGTCTTCCCCAAAAAGAAGAGTCCAAAGAGATGAGTCCAAAGAGATGACTTCATTTTTTTCTAACTCATGCAGCGAAAGAGAGAGAATTTAATCCTGTGTAGGTTCTTCAAATATGGTTATCACTATGTCAGCTGGGCACTGTCCAGAAAGAGGAAGAAGAGGTATTGCAAAGAGATCCAAGGACAGTTATTACCATCCTGCTCAGTGACTACCTAATTGCTGCTGCTAGGAACAGCAACTCGTTTGGCCCTCCTTTCTTTTACTGCCTTTCCTTACATTATTTTTCTACTGTCTGGTGAAGTTACTACTAACACCTTTTTTTTTGTTTGTTTAAAATGGTGAAGAGAAAAGATATTCACAAGAATATAGACATGGCTGCCTTCAATAGTGCTTTGCCGAATGGCTGTGTTGTGAACATGGCAGTCAGTAGCATAATGTGGAGGGGGTGGCCACTGCTTGTAAATGGGGCTTCTTTTTAATTTCACTATCATAATTTCCAGAATTTCCATGGCTCACTTTTAGTTGAAGAGATGTTTCTGCCACACTGAGCTAAAAGAGCTTTTTAGATGTGTTTAAAGGCCGTTAGCCATCATCACATGCCAGCCATTCTTTCCTTGTATTCTGTAGCTGTTTCACATCAGGCACCCAGTGGTCTCTGCACTTGCTGCTGTCTCCTCTTGAACCAAAAACTTTTACTGTTCTTCAGTTTGCAGATGTGGTCCAGATGAGGACCAGTGCCTAGCTGAGGTGTGTACAGTAAAATAATCACTCCAGACACAGAAAAGCAACATCTCCCATGCACACATTAAGCTGGCAGCATTTAACTGGCACCTAGATAATAAGGACATCTACTTGACTGCAAAACATGGTCAGGACTCACAGCCATGAAATGGACTTGATAGCCTTTAAATTCTGTTTTACTGTGCTGGCTTACAGAGATGGCTTGGAGCCGATGTGGCAGCTCATTAACACTCAGTTAACACTTCTCTATATAGCACAGCATTGACTTTTACATTTTCTTATTTTCAGGGGAGCAATGCATGTGGAATTAAAGGGAGGGGTAATAGCTTAAGACACACAAAATATTATGAACAAATCAGTTTTAGAAACATTGAAATAAAAAAGCTACAATGTACTGAAAGTACCATTTGTGAATATAGAGTCCAGGAGAAGCATTACTTCTACCTCGCCAAATTTCCAATGCATGTGATTTCTGAGAGTCCCAGCTTCAGGTACCAGAGACAGACATCTACAGAGAAGCAGCTAATTATCTGAGGAAGCATGCATCTAAATCAGATTCTGTTTTAAACCTTATAGCAGCATCTGTTTTATTTAAAAAACCCATAACTCACTTTTAACTGTTAGGCTGCAAAACCAGGGAGAGTGCAACTTACTTTCTTTGATGCTGTTGCCTTCAGCTCTGAAAGCCAGAATGATCTCTTCTTGCAAATAAAGCAGTAAAAGAGGAAGTGAAAATGTCAGACTGCGTTTGATTGCCAGAAAACTGACTGTTTCCCATAATAAAAGAGAGTAATCCCCATGTGAAATGGGGATCTTGTCTACTACTTGTCTCAGATCTCAGACAGCACAGTGAGAGCATACAAGAGATTAATAGGCAGATTATCTTCCAGCCCTCACCACTGCAACATCTGTCTGTGTTAACGAGCGGCCTTGCACAGTATGTGCTGAAATCCCACTTAGGTCGCTCTCCATCGGCATGAATCTCAGCCTAGCAGCCACCCAGAGTCTAACAAAAGGATCGGCAAGCAACAACCTGCAAAGCGACTAATGCTAGCCAAGGAGGAAAAGAGCATGCTGAAGGTGGCCAGTAGATATACTGACAGCCTACACAGCTCCCCAGGGAAACCCCCCTCTCCCTGCCTCAATGACTTTTATCAGACAGCCTCTCCTGGAGTGCTCACCAGAAACAAAAGCTGCTTCTCTTTGCACAGGACTTTGCAGGCAGCATTTCCACTCTTCCCCCCGCAGGTTGAGCCTGCCAGGAGAGAAGAGAACTTTTCTCATGCTCGCCACCACCTGCAGGAGGTCATGAGTCTTTTAAAGGTCCCTTCCTTGCTAATCCAGCCACGCTGTGGACACCGGGGTCCCGAGTGTGCTGTACAACACGATGCCCTGCAGAGCTACTAAACTAGTTTTAAAAGAGCCAGCGTGGTAGCAGGGGCAGTATAGCTGCATTACTGCAAAGCTCCACCTGCCCCAATTAGCCCCACTGGAAACCACTTTGGGTGTCTCCGTGTGGCTTTGTGTTGTGCCAAGTAAACAAATACATACAGCACATTTGCAAAGACGGCCTTTACAACCACGCCAGGAACATTCATGCACAGATTGGGTCATTAAGCAGATTTCAGCTGGATGGCTGTGCATGAAGTCTGGCATTTTTGCACATGGAAGATGGCAGGCAACAAATGAAGAAGCAGGTCCTGGCCTCTGATGGGGGCTCGTCTCACAATGAAGGAGCAGTCCTACCTGTGGAAGCTAAAGGGCACTGAGCTTTCTTTTGGAAATGTGATTGCCAATGGAGATGGAAAGCAGTAGAAGAAATAGTGATAACTGATGTATTTAGACAGAAATCTCTTTTTGGCTACAATGCCCAAGAGGAGTGCCTCCAGGTAATGCAATTAATTCCTCTTTGGTGAGGGGGCAGATGGGACAAAGGCAAGCCTGATACAACCTAGGGTTTTGCTCATATTTGCAAATGAAGCAACTGTAGTGTAAAGAGGACCCTTAATGACCTCTGGTCTTCCCTTTTCCTTTCTCCCCAGACAGCCCTAAAAACACTCAGCTGCAGTCATCTTTCTAGTTGATCAGTCAATGCTGGGTCTCCTGAACATTTTCTTCCCAGGTATTTGATTCATCATAATATCATCTTTGGTTTTATTTTTTCAGACCTACCACTAATTCAGTGGGGTATATTCCATCCTCGAAAAGCAGTACAATCCTTCATATTTTTAATCAATAAATATTAAACAACACCTTATTTTCAAACATTGCATCACTTATATATTCAAACACTGATTTCAAGTATTGATCCTGAGGTAAGTTAAAAATTTGACATCTCCATATTCTACATTCTCCTCTAATTCTCACCTACCTTATCTTCTGGACAGCGGAGGCCCAGAGTTTCCAGCAGGAATAAAAAACATTTTACTTGCCCCAACCATAGAAAAAGCAAAGTAATTTCACAGAACATTTTACATGAAAAATTCAGCTTTGCATCTCCTTTCACACTCCAGAACACCCCAGACCAGAAATACATAATATTTAGGGGCTCATAAGTTGGCCAAATATGAATTTTTGTTACAGCAAAATAAAAAAGTGCACCTTGCCACAGGAAGGATCTCCCCCATTTAATACTGTGTCCCTGCTATGGATGCACTGAATTTCTTACATAAGCTGAATGTAAGTTGTTTGACATAGAAAAAGCAAAGTTTTATAGCCAGTGTAATTTTGAAAAATGGCTAAATTATCTTCTATGAAACCTCATCAACCCTGTCTCCCTCCCACAAAAAATTATATTTAACTTAGGGTATGTGGAACAGAAATCTGCAACCCCAATAGTTAAAATTTGGTAAAAGGTTTGAAAAAACAGTTACAGTGGGAAATGTCAGGTGAGCTTAAGTGAAAGAGTTACCACCTGCTTCACCTGTAACATCTTCATCATTGGGGCCTTGGATATTATGGTGATAGCTGCTACTAAAACACCTGAGACTAATATCCCTACATTAATCTCTTTTGGTGATATTGGAAAAATGCCTGTAAGCTAGTAAGTGCTCAGCACATGGGAGGATCAGATTTGATATAAGTGAACTATTTTTTTCTGGGGCTTTGGCACTTAGCTACATACATAAGAAGCAGAAAATAGGACAAAACCAGCAAGTAATACGAAAGCATGTTATAGTGGTTTATTAAAAGACTTACAGCTGAAGAATATGAATGCCCCCTTTTTGTCTCTATATGTGATGTACCAGCCCCTCTCCCACAGCTCTTTGAAGGCAGAGAATCCAGAAGTAACAGCTGAATTCTGAAATCAAAAAGCCAATGAGCTGGAATATTCCCCTCGAAAAAGATGATGGTGGCTTTATTGAAATGACTCTCCAAGAAGTGGCTGGCTCCCAGAGTGTGCTGGGGGAGCCAGCCATCTCTTCGAACAGATTTGGCATAAATGAGGAATAATCCAAGGCAGCGTCCATGCCAGGCCTCTTGTCATTGACCGACAGTGCCGCTGGGATGTTAAGTCTCAGGACCCCTGACTTCAGGAGCATAGGCTTCCCCTCAGCCAGCAGCTTCAGTTGGTCTCATTCACAGTAAGGAATCAACAGTTGCACAACCAGGATTTTCAAGAAGGTACTTGGTGGGGCATAATGAAAGGGAGCCTGAGCCTCAGGGAAGAGACTACAAGGCAGCACTGCCAACTAATGCTGCTAGAAACAAAGCTCTTGTGATAGCATCTCCTCTGTCGGGAATGAGCATGAATACCAGCCAAGCTTACATTCCAATAGACTGCAGGGGTATTTGAGCAAAAAAGCCATCAGATACCCTGAATGGAAGATCATCTTGCCAGTCTGCCTGATGTAGGTGAGCTGCTATATTTACAGATGCCTTGGTTTACAGAAAAATGAAGTAACTACAAGTAACTGCAAAAGCACCACTGCATTTACCCAGTATAAATAAACTTGTAACAAACACATCTTGCACACAAACTGTTGGGGTTCTTTAGCATGCAGTACTGTGGCTCAAGACCTTACAGAACGAAAGAAAACAGAGCACTTAAAGAACTGTATGTTTGTTTCACAATACAGTATATATAACACAAACTTTTCATCCAAATTTAGCAGTAAGTCTTTATTGCCTTCCATCGTGCAAATTGCCAAGTTGCACATCAACAATTGCTTTAGTTTCAGAGAAAGTTGCACATAAGAGGTGGAATTATTTGCAAATTAAGATGAAGTGTTGATGATCATGTCCTCACCATACGATAAAAGGGTATTTCACTGAGCTTCAGGATGCAGAGTAACAGCATGGTCCCTCCTGTGATCTCGCTCAGGGAAAGGTCAGCTAGCTAGAGAAATTATATTTACTTTTGGAGCATTCAGCTACATAAGCTACCAGCTGGGAAAAAAGTGTCGAGTGACTCAGAGGGAGATGCTTCTACACCCCCAACATGAATTGAAGTTATGAAGGGTTAACAATGAGAAATAGTGGAAGATGGTTCAATCAACTGATCTATACCCACTGTTCCAAAAAGAAAGCCCAAATGTTCCCAAAGTAGGGAGGATTCTCCAAAGCATTTAAAGTCATTCTCTATTTCACAGATGAAAAGGTACATACACATCCATGTTACCATGGAGAAAACTACATCTTTGCTCTTCCCTACTTGCGGATTTCAGGCTTTGAACTTTAGATTAATACAGGTCATTTTCTACCTTCACCTACACTTCACCACAACACAGATGGTCCTGAAACTGAAAAGTAAAACCATTTACTAATGGGCCCATAGGGTTAGATTCAAACCCCAAACATTACACTAAAACTCTCAAACCTTTGGCATATTTAAACCTAGCACTGCTTTTTGCATGGTACCTATTTTTGTAACACGTTGGACCAAATTCTGAAGCCTGGCCACTCGGGCCAGATTCTGATACCTTTCACAATGAGTAGCATTTTTTCCCTTGAAGAGCCTCAAACTAATAGAATTTGTACAAAGAGACATGGGAATGTGACACTTTCTAGCATTCAAAATCTGGACTCAAATTCATATTTTATGGGTTGGGTCTAGCCCACAATCCAACTAATTTGGCAACACTTTTTCTTCTAATTGAGATATATAGTTCAGCACTAATGAAATACTTCCACAGTTAAAGAAGACACTAAAAAGCCTTTTTCCAACAGTTAATTGAAATTAATTTTCAAGTAGTAAAAGTCTGATTATAGAATGATGTCATTTGCATGGACTAACTTAATTCTAACATTAAGCTAAGTCAAAGGAACAAAACTAATGAAGGTGAGAAGAGTAGCAGTGTTTTTTAGCTGAAATTAATACTTTCAGCACTGTATGTTAAAACAGGTAATAATCTCCTAATCTTTACTTTGATATGTACTTTATTTCCATACACACATTAGTGGCAGGACATAAATTAATTAGTAAAATGAAAAGAAAGATCTCTAAGGCAATATTAATATTTAAAAAGTCAAACACCATTGTTCCTTACACTGTTCTCTTTAATCTTAAGTTTTGCTCCTGGAAACTGAACCTAACTTCTCCAATGCATATATTGCTCAGGGCTCCCTGATGCCAATCTGGCTGCTGCTCTGTATGGGTTTCAAAAAACTGAGAACACTTCAAGTATAAAAGCAGTACAGAAAAGAGACTATGCAAAAATGGTACTTTTCATTCCTCATGCACCAAAAGAGCAGGACAAGGGAGCTTCATGGCTGAAATGCACACTGTGATTCCCTAGCGGCTCCCAAGGGACCTCTTGGAGAGCGCCACAAATGCATCCCTGCCCCTTCATCCATGGAAGCCAGGGCTCACGCAGGGCTTGGGGAGGGAGGTCAGATTCCATATCTCTCCTCCACACGTAGTCAAGGCATTGCCAGGGTGCTCATTCAGAGCCAGAATTTAGGACTCGCCCTTGGATCCCATGGTTTAGATGTGGCCTGCCTCTTTCCACTTTATAGACAAGACCAGCTGCTCACCACTGCAACCCCAACCCACTTGAGAAAACTCTGATCTGAGAAAATGAGCTAACTTCTATCCTGAGTCCTGCTTTATCAATAACATTTTCTGTTAATAACATTGGAGCACAGAAGATCTCACGGGTCATTGAATTTGAGGTCCTTTATCATAGAAACTACATCACAAAATCTATTTCATAAAATTACCAATCTTAGTCTAGTAATAACCTAAATTGTTTGCCACCACCACTCCTCCTGGACACTTTTCCAGAACCTCAATATTTGGATGACTGGAAACCTACTTCTATTTTCTAGCTTTAATTTATATACCCCTGGGGATTTTTACTATGAGCAATGATAAGCAAGCCAAAAAGAGCTTAGTTTAATTCTCAAAACCAGCATAAGCAAAGAAGGAAAGTCATTAGGAAAAGGTACCTCTTGGGAAGTAAGGAAGTTAGAATTCAAAGGTATAAGAGAAAATGAGCATCCGCTGTTCTCATATTCACCACTGACAGGTCTTAATTGAATTTTCTGGACCTACATAAACTTTTATCTGGTTTGGTTTTATTACCAGGAATGTGGTCCTATTATTTAGAACTGGAGGAAGTTGTACCTCCAACTCTCCTCCCAGCACCTAGCCAAGAACATGCACTTCAGATTTATGGACACCAAAGAACTGAATTATGTTTATGAGGACCATTATAGAAAATTTTAGATATAATCCAGCCTAGAAAATGTTCTGATTTAAAATGTTTATTATTTATTTACAATAGAAAGGGGCACACACTTTCACAGATGAAAACCAACATTTTCTAGCCAATTTTAGTTGCAAGCAGGAAAGGATATAAAATACTGAATTTAAGTTTAATTTCTGAGTTTACAAGTGACTCAGTCTGTGTTCTCACACCAGTCCCTTAACCTCTTTCTGTCTCCATTTCCTCATCTTTAAAATATGGATAATAATACTTCTGTATCCCTTGAGTGTTTCTTAAGCTTAATTAATTCAATGCTTTACAAAGTGCTTTCTGATCCAGAGATGGGAGTGGTCCACATATCCAAAGGATTCTATTTTAGACCATTTGTAAATAAATAAAACTGTATTTTCTAGATCTTATTTTTAATACAGAATAGAAATGACCTGGCCTCAAGTGATCTTCTCTCATGGAAAAGGCATTGGAAGCCAGGTCTGCAGCCAGCGTTTTCTCCCAGGTCAGTAGTCCTCCCTTGCCTGGGGAATGTGGGAATGTGGCTGCAGGCCAGGCCTCTTGTGCACAGAGGGAGGGAATTGGAGCACCAGGCCTCTGGCCAGCACTTGCCAACCAAAGCTGCACTTTTCTCATAGAAAGCTAATGGGAAAATGCATGTGCACGCCAATGGGTCTTGCTCAACTGAGAGCTCTGCAGCTGTCCTGCTAGGAAACGAACGTGACACAGGGGCAGCGAATCGTACAAGAGCTTAGGGGCCCCTTGTACCTTGAAGGAAGGGGAAGCGGCGGTCAAAAACTCCGGCCAGTCTTGTACTTCATTAGGACTACAGCTCCACAAATCAGTTTGCTTAAGGTAGAACACAATTTTTGGAGCTGATGCTCCACTGCAAGGCCAAAGATGGGAAACCCAAGACAGGACTAAAGTTTTTCAACTAGGGTTAAAGTGTTTGTATGTATTCAGCTCCAAATGTGTGAGGAGTAGGGAAGGAAAAAGAATTATTTGCCTATTACTACTTAGTCAGGAAGGGCCTATTACTCCCTGAACTGAAAGTAACCAGGGCAACTATGATGCTTTTCCTGCAATACATCTGTTGAAGTTGGTTTTGCTCCTGCACATTATGTTGAAAATTAATCAGAAGGCAGCTTCTGGCTAGCCATGATGTTTCTTTAAAATGAAAGAATGGAAAAAGTGTGGTCAAGTGGTTAAGCAGGAAGTTCAGATCCATGGTCCATTCCTTATCCTACCAGAGGCATGAGAGTGGTACTTGTATTTTCTGCAGAACTCCTCATTTGGAATGCAAAGTGCCTCACCCTATTTTAAGTCACTGTATCTCTATGTCTCAGTTCCCCATGTGTAAAATGGGAGACAATAGCAAAGAAGTCTCACAGGGACTGTGAGATGCTCAGATGCTAAAGAAAGAGAGGCCATATGTGTTCCTAAAATAAGTAACAGCATGGATAAGGCTATTTTGGGACAATAGAGCTGTGCTAGCTTTGCATGCAACTGCCTCCACCACAGCAGAAATGAAATCTATAGGAGTTTAAAAAAACATGTATACACATATACACACTTCTGTATGTTATGTTTCTAAGGTAAATGATTTTGGGTTTTAGACTGCTGAGGTGATAGCATTCAGAAATTCTGGCAGCTACTGAACTCCACTTTTAAGTGGCATAGATAATGCTGTGAGCTACCGTTAAGGTAGCTAAAGAGTTATGGCATTACCAGTCAGTAGTTTTAAGGGTGATGTCCAGGGAAGGGAACAGTGGTTCTGTGACTGCCTGGGATGCCTGCTGCACCCAGGCTGCCCACACAGGCAGGGAGAGTGAGGTGAACACCAGTGCCATAGGCAGGACCAGAGTGGTGTGGTGAAGAAGCAGCGGTGGTAGTCATGCTGCCATGTTCAGTAAGTTTCTGGCTGAGGCTTTCAATATCGTACTTAATCACCTAACGTGCCTAGTGGTGGCTTATGCCCTCCTGCAGGTCTAACTTTTTATACCTATCTCTGAATGATAAAAGATAAAAGCTTTGAAATATATAGCTATAAAATAAAGAGCATGTGGGGCACATATATAGCTTATGGCTGTTTGCCATAATTAAGGTCTGCACAAACTCGCTTTTCCTTGTCAGGTACAGCCATGCCCCAGACTGTGCCATAATCCAAGTAGCAGGGAGAAAAGAGACCACCAGACAGGATCACTTGAACTTGTAAACAGATTTTCAGCAACTGGAGATACAAGCAGGTCACAATGGTTGCTGGTCTGGTACCCAGGTACCTCATCACCCAGGTATTTATTTAGATATGGACCTAGCAATTTGACTTGTGCTCACCATAGAGATTCAAGTCTGATTTGATCAAATATCCCAGAGCTTCACCTTATAAACTGGTCTTTTATATGTGTGTATTAACACATGTACCCATATGATACATTTCTCGTTGTTTAAATTACAATGTCACAGTGATATTCGCTGCCTTTTAAATCCATGAACAGATGCAAAAACCAGAGGATTGTGAAAAATTAATGTTGAAAATTAGCCATGTTTCCCCAAATCTCAAAAATACTCACACTTGTGTTAAACTGCTTTACATATTCTAATTTATTTGCTCATATTTATGGGTAGTTCCCAGGCTTCTTTGCCAGCAAATAAAATGTGTAGGTATGTGTACATGCAAGATAAATTATTAGACTGAATTGCTACAATCATCATAATTTTCACTCAGAGCTCAGCTCCAAAAGGTGCTGAGCACTATAGCCAGATGCACTTGAAGTCAAGAGTATGAATAGGCTCACAGAGATCAGTGTAACATACATTAAAGATGGAGGTAATTGGAATGACTTGCTATATTGGGCATAATTGCAAGGTTTTGGTAAGATAAGGGGCTGCAGGGGTGACCTGTGTAGGAGGAGATGAGGGGCTGCCCTGTGCTGGTCACAGCCATTTCCAGCTGGCTCTGCAACAGACAACACTAACCCACTTGTGCACCGAGACTGAACCAGTGAGAGGAGCATATGGTGCCTCTGCAAAAACATATTTAAGAAAGGCAGTAACCCCTAAACAAGAAGAGATGCCAGAGGACGGGTGCCAGAGCAGGCATAGAACAAGAAGAGGTTTCCAAGCAGGGGCAAGAGAGACACCAGAGCAGGGGAGATGCTGGAGAAAAAGGAGAGAGATGAGCCTGATCCAAGGCAAAGTAGGGGCAGAGCAAGAGGAGAGGCTCAAGCAGGCGTGAGGATTCTCCAGAGCAGGCATGCCTCTGAGGGGACTGTGGCCCGTGGAGGAACCTCATCAGAGCATTTGAGCAAGAAGCAAGGAGCAGTGAAAGAAACACCACACACTGACCACCTTCTCCTGTGATGCCCATTTTTCTCATCAAAGGGATGAAGCATGATGTGCAGTGGGGGGACTGGGGATGGGGAAGGGGAGGAGAGGTTTCGCAGAGGGAAATGGTATTTTCCCTGAGTGTTTGTCTTCTTTATTTCTCAATACTGGAATCAAGAATTTAAAGTTTACATTAATTGCAATAAACAAAATTCTGTGAAATTCCCCAGCTCAAGATTGTTTTTTTGTCTTGCAACACTTGGATAACGAAAGAATCAACCGAAACCTTTATTCCAAATCTGAAATAACTACCTACAGTTTAGCAAAAATGAGAACCTTTCCCCTCTGCTCTCTTTCTTCATGTTTTCACCATACTTACCCCAGATCCAAACAGGCCTGCATTTTATGAATTGGACAATGCCCAATAACTATGGGAATTAAAAGATAATAATGTGCTAAAACACTGACTGCCAGAGCTAGACAGACACAAGGGACAAGAAGAAATGTTTTTTCCTGACTATCCAGCTGCTTTGAATTCAGCTGAAACACAGTCTCTCTCTGAGAAACCAAGGGAAATGGCTCGCACTGTGCAAAGCCGACCCGCCTGCTCACTCGGGAAGGACTCGGCCAACCCAGGACACGGAAGAAGTGACATGAGCTTTCTGAGGAGGGGGCCAGATTGCTCACCGTGCCAAGACATGTTGAGCCCAGGAGAAGGGATGGGATGCTAGGGAGCCCGAGCTGATTCTCGGACGATGCTGGCCCTTGCCCAGGTTTTCTCATCACGGGGTGCTTGAACTTGTGAGAACTGGACAGAGTCCCTGCAGGGCTGGAGCCAGTTAAGCACCAAGGGAGTGGAGTTTCTCCCCCTCTCTAGCTTCATTTCCCTTGGCATGTTCCCTTGGCAATGTTCCCCATTGCCAGACTGACCAGCCCAAAAGCGATGAGGAGTTTGAGAATGAGCTCTGATTGTTGTTTAGCACTCACAACAGCTACATAGACCTTGGAGTTTCCCACTTTTTTCCATCCTAAACACAGGAGTGCTGAAAATGCTAAAGTTAAGGTAAACTCATATTTTAACCATAGCCCCTGCAATTCTTCCCCACATACCCCATTTCTACCAAACAGATTCAAATGTAAGTATTTTGTGGACAGAAGCTGGAAAGGGCCAGGAATTTTAAGAAAGCTCCTATAGATGACTTATGGGCAAACCATTGCTAATTCACAAAGGGTGTCCAATTTTTAAGTATGATTGCCTTTTCAGTCACTCCACACAGCTCCAGATAGAACAAGGGCTGGGATTAGCACTTTAGGGGACGTATAATCAATAATCAGCAAGACTGAGGTATGCAGACACTATTTATCTCAATGAAACTCTTTTTACATTATGATGACCTGAATTTAATTACATCAGCTTCATCCATCAGCTGACATACAGTCTCTCCAGTTAGACTGTCTCTCAGAGCATTGAACTTGCAGCATAACCAAGAAGACATCAGCCCTTAAATCATCTCTAAAGCATAGAAACACACAAGTTCTTTTAGGTAAAGAAATGATTTTTTTGTTTCTTTAGCAGGGCCTCTTTGCTAGGCATGTTGAGTCTAGTATACCCATGTCCTGTAAAACTTTACTGGCTTATTTGTTTTGTGTAAAGTAGCACAACGCAGCTGCTCTTTATGGACTGAAACTTTCACCTGGCACTGAAATGATCCTTGGCTTTGTTTTATAAAGCTGTGGAAAACCTCAACCTGTGATTACTTTGTTAGCTTTAAAAATGACTTTTGTTTTCACATGCCTTTAGTACTCTCTAATTGTGCTAGGGAGTTAGCTGCATAATTTCCTTGTGTTGATTTGGAAAGTATTCTTTCTGCCATAAGATCCATGTGTGTGTTTGTAGCATGGAAAGTTCCAGTTTGTGATTCAAAAGCTGCCATTCAATTAGGTATGGACATTTCAACTTCAGTCTGGCAAAAACACTACAGTGATTTCCCAACATCACAGATGCTTTATCTGCACACAAACCCTCCAGATGCTCATGCTGTCACATACGTACCGTTGAAGGCTGTCCAACAATGCTCCAAGATCCTAAAAGCATTTACAAAACCAAGCTCAACTGCACTCACCAACAGAGAAATCACACTGAAATATGATGAGAGTGAGGACATTGCAATGAAAGCAATGACCACAATGGGCAGGCACCAGCAGGAGCTTAGCACCTCTGGACAATTAGCTCAGGGTGGAGAGGGACCTCCAAAAGTCCCAGTTGTTTTGCTCTTCATTTTGACAACCAGTCCATCATTTGATTTTAAAGACAGGCAAGAACAAGTTCAAAGTATGTAGGGCCTGATGCAAAGCCCCCCTGTAATCAGAAAGAAAATGCAATTACTTAGGGGTTGGTGGTGTAGGTCTGCGATGTGTCTTTGAGAAAACATCAATTAAAGGATTATAAAACACAAGAAATTGCCAAATTCCATGTGGAAAACTGTTTTCTAAAGCTTTATTTTTCATATTAGTTTTAATTTTGCTTGTAGCCCTTTCTATTTGTTTGAAATTTTGCTGCTTGTATCCATGACCTAGACCTTACAGAATGGAGCATCATTACACTCAGCTGCAAGGAACATTCATCACAGACAAGCCCCCAGCCTCACCCAAATCCAACTCTATGTTTCTCAGGTTTCTCAGAGAAAGACCACAGCCTTACCACCATAAGTAAAGAAGAAAAAAGTGCTTGCCATCATTATGACAGTTCAGAGCAAGATATGAGGAATTAAAAAAGAAATTGTTGCCTGAACCCATCCATAGGGAGCAGGCAGTTTCTGCTGGGGCTTCTCTGCAAGGGAAGTCACCACCACCACGGGGATTTCCCCTGCAGCAAAAGAAATAACCCCCAAACTGTCCCCATTGAGAATGCACTTCTGTTAAAGTCATCTCCCAGCTGAGGAATGGAGCAGCCCATTGCCCCACTCAATACCAGCTAGAGGGAGAATAATTTTCACTCGTTATTTTCTAAGGTCTGTTTCTGTCACAGGAAAGGGCTCTGGAGCATTCTCTGGGCCATCAGTAAAGGAGGGTGGGGTTTGCTCTGAACAGCAAGTGTTGAGCAATCAAAATCAGTCAAATCACATAAAAGCAGTGTTTGGAGGAGTTTGGGGAATTATGAGGGGTTTGTCTCAAAATTCCTTTCAATGCAATGTGTTGAAAGATAAATAGTATCTGATGGAAACACTGATTCAGCAAAACATTAAGCAGGTACTTAATGTAAAGTTAAATACAAAATAAAAATTAACTGAAGGCAAGTAGAATCCACAAACTTCCCATGAGTCTTTTCAGCTACTTCTTTGCATGGATTTGTTGCTTACTTGACCCAAGAAACCACCATACCCCATCTATTCCCCTATTTCTCTTCTAGGAGCCTAGACCAAAATCCTTTTTTTTTTTTTCTTCCTGTTATGGGTTTGTGTGGCGCGGTTTTCCTTGGTGGCAGGGGAGGGGGGCTGCAGAGGCGGCCCCTTTAAGAAGTTGCTGGAAGAATTCGCTGCCCCAAAATGTCGGACCCACGCGACAAAATGTCGGACCCGCCTCTAGGCGGGGAGTGACGGTGGTAACGCCTCTGGGAAAACATATTTAAGAAGGGGAACCGGTAGTGTGGGGTGGGGAAGCCTGAGAGGAACGTCGCTGCCGACACTGGAATAATGGAAGTGGAGGGGGAGGAGGAGGAGCCTGAGGAGGCTGATGGCCCTGCAGCCCAGGGGGGTGAACGGTGGAGCAGAAGCTCCCGAAGATGGCCGTAACCCCATGGTAAAAACCGCGCTGAAGCAGTGTGAGACGGGAGAGCAGCCCGC
>VYZV01039449.1:126224-156914 GCA_013401275.1 Pandion haliaetus | reverse complement strand
TTTTCTCTTCTTTAATCTGCACCCTTGTCTGGAGCCTGGGGAATCAGTCAGAAATTTTCACTTGAAAAGAACTCTGTGCATACAGTAGAGCATCCAGTTCTCTCGTAAAAATAAGGTATTTATATTTGTTGGAAATAACCTTCACTGCTAGGATACAAGTTAAAATATTTGGCTTGTAGACCTTGGTGGAAATTATGGGCTCTGAGATGGGAAGATAAGTTCAGTTTTTTGGGTTGAGTTCTTGCATAAAGCCAGTAGTTCTGGAACTCTCCACATACTTGGCCGACATTTTAGAATGGAGCAGAGAAGATGGGATTGTATATCCAGGTATGCAAACGTAAATGCAATAACCTGACTTAGCACTTGCAATTCCGAATGGTAAAAATCATATTTTGAGATATATGGCAGTATTTTAGAAGACCGCTACAAGAGCCTGGGATGCTGAGCTGAGTAGAAGATTGGTTGGTGCATGGCTTTAGACTGTATAAATTTTTTTCCCTTTTTTAAGATTTTATCAAACGAGTTGCACATGGGATATTCTGATAGCAGCAGTTGCCAGTATTTTGCAGGGCACGTTCTCCTGTCATACGGCAGGTGTACGTTCAAACCATGTCAGAGGAGAGCTTCCCAGGAGACAGAGCAGCAGAGGATGGCTATTGCTGCCAGAATGGGCTATTACTGCCTAGAAAATAAATTCAGAATAGGTGGCCAGATGGTTCTTATGGTGGAAGCGTGTACCCAGCTAGAAAGCTTGTAGACCTCTGAGTGATTCTGAATTTCTAAAGAATACATGGGTTTGGTGGTACTTTTCTTTAAGGAGTAAGGTGGTAGAAAGCAATTTCATTAAGTATGTTATCTCCTTGGTCTTTCATTATATTTCATCTCAGTAGGGTGATGAATGGAAAAAGATTGTTTTATAAATTATTCTGTCCAAAGCACAACCTGAGCATGTAATAAGAAAGCTAAACGCATGCAGTACTCCCTAGATTTGCTTAAGAACTGAAGGTGCTGCCATCTGGTAGTTGTACTCTGTCCTCTTGGCAGCGTTGGATTGACTTCAGTTTTCTCATGCAGCACTATCTGTCTTTTGGCTTAAACACTCATTTTACATTATATTTATGCTTTTAATGAAAAAAAAAAAATGAAGCTGTTGTGACAAACTAATACTTTTATTTGACTAAAAGGAGGAGAGTAGTTCTCGAAAGACTAAAAAACATATTTTTGATACTAGTTGGTCTCAAGGTTGTTTCAGAATCTTTACCTACGAGACATGAAGTAAAGTAAGTCTTGGCACAACTTGTAGTATTTTTATTTTACTTTTTAAAAAAAGTTATACTAAAAATACATAACTTCAAAAATAGACGCAATGTTCATGACAAAAAGATGAAATGATATATTGACCCTGTAGCAGTTACCACTTATTCCAGGACAGAAGGACTTATTAGTTTTGGACTCGAAGGGTAGTGGGAAACTTTCCGGTGTGCTTCAAAAGGGACTGAGATAGTAACATTCCATGGGCAGTGTCTGCAGCACTGGGGTTGGGGGAGCTGGCTGCTCCATGGTTTTGGTTTGGTTAGGAGGGAAAGAGGGAAACGTTGTGTGTTTGGATGGCAAGTACACAGAGGAAGAATCAGTGTCAGAAGGTTGGTTAGCTTGTTTGTGCTTTATGGAGGGGTGGGAAGCAAAATCAAGTCTTTCATCTAGCATTTACCTTTTTTCCTTTTGAACTGTGGGCAGGAGGTTCCTCCTATAAGCTGCAGACAAAGGTCTGTGGTGACTAACTGGTTTCCTAGCTGTCAGGACCTCTGCTCCTACTAGGCCCTCACCAACTTCACTTTCCTCGAGGAAAGGAAATCAAATGAGAATATTCTCAGGGACAGTAAAACTTCTATTTGTAGAGCTGAAGATATGGATAGCCCCGACGTTCTTCATCAACTGTTCCTTGGCATATGGTTTCCTCAAAGAGAGGCTTCCATGAAGCTGAGTGGAGGGTTAATTCAGGAAAACTTTTTCTTTTCCTGTTTTTGTGCTCCCAAGCACAATTTCCCCCAGATGTGGGTTTGTTCAACTTGTAAAGCTGACAGACTAATCGAATTCAATTAAAAGCTTTCTAGTGTTGTTCTTTTTTGTTTGCTTTTTATTTCTACGTTTTTAAAATCTAAGCCTAATCCACTGTACAATCTGGACTTAATGTAAAATATGATGTTGGGATGTAAAAATGTAACAAACTGTACAAATAAATTCTGTGGTTGCATTTGAAAATATTAAATATTCTTTGATCTTTCTTTTTATTTACTAGAGTTTGTTCTTACGGCTAAGAACAAGGGAGATATAATTATAAGAATTCACTTGGAAGTTTACCTGAAGTTGTCTTGACATGGCAATGTTATCCTTTCATATTACTTATTAGGTAGCAAATTTTAAACACTATCATCTTAGATCTGTCTTGTTTTTGTTCTACATAAGGCAGCCATTGGTGAAAGTAATAGGAAGGAGTCAGTGTAAAACAGCATCTGTATTTGCTCCATCATATAAAGTATGCAAATAAACAGGATGCAAGTAAAGGCTTTAAGAAAGGTTTTGTTATATGTGGTTTGAGTGTTTCTGTAAGTGGAAATGTACAGATGCTAGTGTGTAGTGGTTTGGGGTCTTTTGTGTGGGAAACGTGTTTTTCCTTTTATAGGAAATGAGGTTTTGTATAGGAAATGTGTTTTGGAGATCTATTTAAGCATAGCTACTTGATAATGTATCGATAGATGCTGACTATCTGCTTATCCCCTCTTGTATATTTTCCTTTCCTTGCTCAAAAACTTAATAGGATATTATGCTTAACTAACTTTTTAAAATAACAGGATCTATAAATTTCATGTGGATTCAATGAAGCTTCACATTTTGCACCTGCAATTGCGTAAGGGTTTATTAGGCATTTAACTTTGGTTTGTGGGATAAGTCAAGCCTATGCAAAAGGTTAATTCATAACTTGGGTCAGACAACTAATTTATACAAATCAGGTCTGTCGCAGTTATAATGAAAAAATTTGATTGTAAGATTCATGATAATCATGATAGTGCTAATATTTCTTCTGTTTCAGTAACAAGCTTCCTCTCTTATGCTTCTTGGCAGCATCCTTGGCCTCTGTGCTTTTTATTGTATTGCTACAATGATGTGCTAATAATTCAGACAGATCACTGTATAAGTCATCTCACTCATAAATGATGCCTGCCTTCGAGTGGACCACTGGCTTGCTTTGATTGCAGTGTCTCACTAAACACTCAGTGGCATTCTTCCACTGAGGAAATTTGCTACTGTGCCTATCAAACAATGTTGCTTTTATACTGTCATCCTATCCCACTTTTCATTTAGAAATTTTCACAGACCTGGAAAAATGACTTGGGTCTCTCGGTCATAAAATAAAAAATAACCTTCTTCCGCTTGTTTTTTCTTCCTTTTTCTTTTTTGTATTTCATTTAAACTTACGAAATAACATCTCCAAAAATTGTCGGTTACGTTTTGGGGGAAACTAACAGGTCTGAAAATAATCTTTTCTTCTCGAAGTGCTAAAGCACAGTTGTAACCAAAATTGTTCTGAAAGTAGGAAGATGTTCATATATCAAGCAGGAAGGCCAGAGATCAAAGTTTTAACAGTAAAATGAAAACCTTTAAATGTTTTTAATTAAATCGCATTCTGTAATTTAACTGGAAACAAGACCACCTAAGAGCAGACACCAGGATACCCTTATCAAGAAAGGAATTACAAGAAGCTGCCTCTGGGTTGCAGAATGTCTCTGATGCAATGAACTGTAGTTACAGTCTCAAATCACTTTCTGATCAGTTGATGCAAGTTATTCTTACTGAACTTTTACATCTACAATTTTTGTCACAACCTATTGCCTCATTGCAAGTTATACATTTTTGCAGCTGTTGAATCTTTTAGATGGGATAATTTACATCCTAAAACTTAAAATATGTAGTTGGCTGCACTTAGAGGAAGCTGTAATTTCTAAATGCAAGCAACTTCTATGTTGTGAGCTTTATATCGTAGTAGGAATAATTTTTTGTTCTTAATTTTATAATCGTTTAAGCATTATATTGTCTGAGCATTAATGAATCACTTGGTGAAACTTGTAACTCATGAGGGGAATGAAGGCCAGCGCTCTCGCTTCGGTGGGAGGGATGGCTGGAGCGTAGCTTGAGCTGGTGAGTCCCTGCCATTGCTACTTTCTGCCTCAAGCCTGTGGAAATGCTGTTATCGGCCTTACTGCATTTTGGAGTTCCACTAAGGCTCTTTTTTTATGTTTTACCAGAGCCCACTCAGCAGCTCTGAAAGTAGGAAACAGTATAGTTTGTAGAAAGATGCTTCTGACTCCTTTTTGTTGTTCTGTTTAAACACTGCTTTAGCCATTTGGCCCTCCATGAAAGCAATCGATATATCTGTAAGTGGCCCTCGCTGTAGCTCAAAATCGACAGCGTGAATGAAAACATAAGCAGTTTTCACAGTATAAAAACGTGTGCAGCGGGGACGGGGAGAGAGGAAGTCATTACTTCTAACAATAAATCAAAGTATCTTTTTGCAAGCAAATGCTTTTGCGCATCAGTAATAAAATGTGCCTCAGAATATAAAGGATCTTTAACAGATTTTAGTGTCACCAAGTTATGACAGAGTTATAAGCTAAAGTTTTGTATACACAAACACGTGCCCACTTTCTGGCTTTTACTTTCTGGCTGAAATAGCACTGAGCCATCTCAAAGGCCTGCTTTTAAAACTTCTCCATTGAAAAGATACCTGTTGACAGAAACACAATTGCTCTTTGGGTCCATTTATTTGACAGTTGGCAACAAATATTTTAGAGGAAGTCTATGGGGTTTTTTTTTAGGTGGACAAGTAGGTGTTTTATGCAGAGAAATTTCTTCTTTGCATCCTGATCATCGCAGTTGCCTTATGCTCTGAAGTGTTAGTTTGTTGAATAGTTTATTGTGTCTAAGATTTCTGTAAGGTGTATTTCTGTATGCAGTACCAGACTTTTTTTTAATCTCCCTAAGAAATAGACTTATAAACCATAGAATGCCACAGTTATTTTTCTTTTGTCTTCATGATGTATATTCCTTTCTTCTACTTTCAGTGTGCTGGGTCATCCAGTTTACCTTTCCTACCCATCTGTCACGGTCCTTCTTTTCATGTGTTAAACATAATGCAAACAAACAAACAACAAAAAAAATCCCAGTTGTTTGTGGCTTTTCAAGTTGCTTTGTAGTTTGCCCTCAGACTTCAGTGATGGAACAGCTTAATTGTTCAATACTTACAAGCTTGCTTTGTGTCCTGCATAATTTTGCCTCTCTTCTCACTCCATAATACTCTCTTGACTTTTCCACAGACTCACATTTCAAGACTTCCTCCTGGAGCTGTGGCAGGACAGTCTGTGGCAATAGAAGGAGGAGTTTGCCGGCTGGAGAGTCCAGAAAGCTGAACAGCTGATTCCTCACTTCATTGCAAAGAATGTGAATGACTTTTTGTACAATAAGTTTTTTGTGTTTTAACAGATGTTGGAAATTCTACTCTTGTTTTATACCCCGTATTGCAACCATGTGCACCATAACTTGAGACAAGTGCTGCTGTAGTTTATGTTCTTACCCTGTGAATGGGGGTGTGTGCATGTTCATTTTTCCCCTAATAAAATAGGAACTCTTCCCAGTTGTGCAAAGATTATGTATGATTAATGATTGCGTTTTCATTGTTTTATGTTTGAAAAAGAATAGGAAGTTAAAAAAAAATTGTTTTAATTTAAAGATATGGTCACAATTGTCATTCATGTTCTAAATTTAAAAGTAACAGGCCTCTGAAGTGGCTATGTAATTATGCAAAAAATGATTATGGTTTCTAAGTTTCTCAGTGGTTTAAGGAAATCCAGTGGTGGTTTGAACATGGGTTGTTTTTTTCCTCCCCAATAAGGAGGAGTTTTTTTTGTCAAAGAATGGTTTCAGTGAAACAAACGAGAGCAAAATTAAGGCTAGGATTGTTTTTAAATAGTCTTATAGGTCATATCTCTGTTCCCAAACTAAGATGTTAATAGCTTCAAGCTCTATGTATTACAAAAAGCTATATGAAGATGATGTATCGTAACGCAGTCTTTATGTATAATGGAATATTACAATGTAAATAAGAAAACAAAGTTTATGGAAAGATTCGCTATTATTCTTCGCTTCTGTTTTAAATCTATTTTTGAGAGGTACAGAAATTGAACATATTACTGGATGCGAAGTGCAATGTGTTTTAAATGGATGTTGGGAGGTCTGATACTAGCTTTCTTATTGATAAAGCAACTTCCTGAAGTCCAACCACAGCATGGGTATTTATATAACTGTGTGTAATATGTATGTACTGTGCATAAATTTACTGTAATTCTTTTTATACCTTCAACAAAACTGCAGTATAAAACAATGTAATCCTTGTCTGCCTTGTGAAGCATTGGCAGCTGAACTGTCTTGTCACCAGTTCTGATGGAGTTAGCCAGGTCGCCTGAGTCCTAAAAGTGAGTTCTGACACCCAATCCTTCCATTCAGTACTTTTTTTCTTTACAGCACTGGCAGCAATAGAAGACTTTTGTAATTAATTCATTGCCCCGATAAGTATGCCAAAGAGAAACTAAAATAGTTCATCTTTTTCCCTGGTGGATATTTGATAATTCTGTTTTCAGAAATAGTGGATAAATAGATATTCAGATTGTATTCGCTTAATCGGGCATTGTACTTGCCTGTTTTGTAACGTTGTGCCTGCCTATAACAGACATACTTGACTGATTAAATGGTTACACTGATTGTAGTACCAATCTTTCATGGATAAAAATCTTAATAAATTTTTTTTTTATAGCCTGAGTTCATTTTCACTGTTACGTTACAGCATACATTGAGATACTGTCATCTTTGTGTGTTTTTTTTTAATTGTGACATCAGTGTAGTCCTATAGTTGAAGGTAATTCTATACAGCTCTGTGAATAATAAGAAGCAGGCTATCCAGGTTGCAGAAACAGAGTGGACTGCATCTCTTTGAATTAGTTTGTGCTGAGATACCAGACTGGATCCTCAGCTGATACACTCGTGGTCTGATGAAAATGAATACCTATACTGTTTTACACTAGCTGAGGCCTTGGCAGTGCAGACTACACCACTTCAGAAATGTTCCAGCAAAGAAGCTGTGTTGTCAGAGCCATTAAAATTACTCTAACATGCAGCATTAAATAATTGTGTGGGAGCTTTGCTATATAGCGAGTGAAAAAATTGAAGATCGGGTGTATGGGTTTGTAAGTACCCACATTTGAAAATGGCATTGTTTTTGGAAAAGTTCAGTAACTGTTAGCCTGCTTTCATTCTAAAAGTGCTTTTCAGTGTCGACGTCATAGAAACTTTGGCATAAATTCACTCTTTCATGGAATAAGCATGGCAAAATGGCTTGTAAAATGTGTAAATAGAAAAATTGTTTTTTCCCCTTACCTGCTTACTATCTCTCCATGGAGATTTGGATTGCAGCATATAATTTTTTTCCCACACACTATCTCAAAATTGTATTTGTGTGTATGCATATATACATATATAAAAAATCGTAACTTGAACAGCAGATAACATATTTTACTTTTACTTTGCTTTTGTGTCCATATAATGCTCCAAATTTTTTCTTGCCAAAAAAGCCAGGCTTCTTCAGAAAGCTACTTGGGAATCGTTGTTTGAACTTGAGCAGCGTCCCTTTTCACTGTCCAGCGTTTCTTCCTTCTGTCTAGGTAGAGTAAAAAGGAAAAAAGGATTCTCTTGTCTTGAGTACCACAAGGAAGATGCAGAGGACAAACCAGGTATGGAGCTGACCACCTACCTACGGTACTTGTGAGAAGAAAACTGTATTAGCGCATACGAATTTCTGTATCAGTAATCATGAAGACTGGCAGGAGCAGAACTTCCGATCATTCTACTCCCACTTAAGCTAATGAAAGATTGTACGCTAATTTAATTGTGGGTCTAAGTCTGCTACCAGTTCCATTTTCACTTAAAAGGGGCTTATGAAAAAATAAATGGTGAGGATGGACACACTTTGCAATGATACAGTCTGTAAACTCTTGTACGCGATGAGTAACCGCTGCCCCGGCATAGCAGATACAGTCCTGGAGGAAATTATTCAGTTGACAGCAATAGCTGGCTAGCATTATAAAGGAAGGGCAACCAGTTGCAATGCATATAAATACAAACAACTTGAATAGTGTTGATTTTATACTCAAAATGCACAATTACATGACCTACAGTATTTTGTAGCAGACAGGTTGGTGCCAGAGTAGTCCGTCTTCTGCCGTAACAAATTTTGCTGCTAAAAGCTTGTAATAACCTAAACCAAACCTAACATATAGCCCATTTTTTGTCTTCCTTTGTTCCTTTACCTTTATCTTTGCTTCTGGACCTTAACAGGGTGGCCCTGCAATGAGTGACTTCAGAGGCTGCTGTTGAGCAAGTCGCAGAGGAGGGGCCTGTTACACTAAAAAGGTGTTTAGAGGTGATTTGAATTCCGTTTTGTGTATTCTGCAGGTACGAACAGTGTGCATCTCTGCTTGTGAATCAACCTCTGGAAACACTGTGTAATAAAAGATTTGACTGAGGAGGAAGAGGACTGATTTAGGGAAACTGCAGCCGTTCACCTGTAAAGGACAGCATGGAAGAAAGATACTGTGAAAGGAGAAAGAAGCCTAAGAGGAAGCAAAGCCAGTAATAAATCCAGGGCTATTAGCAAGGCTGTGGTAACTGCTATCCTTACTTAAAATATAAGTTAATAGCAGAGTCTAGAAAAAGAAGCCGCAACTATTGGTTATTATGGTATTACAGGTGAAACAGGTGCATGTGGTAATGCTGCAACTGGACAGTCTTTATAGCTCAGTTTTGAGCAGAATGATGCAGAATTAGATGGGAAGTTCTAGAGTATATATCTACACGTTTTAAAAATGAAAACTTGGAATTCCACCATAATTTCTGTTTCTTCTGGTTGTTATGAGAGTCATTTACTTTGAGTCAACAAGATATAGTAGGAGTTCTAGTGATTCAGTGGTAGCGGGATTCATTTATTGAAAAACATTGAATTGCACAGAAAGCTTTTATAGTGTTACATTTGCAAATAACTGAACACTATCTGCAGTCTATATGCAGCCCTATTTCAAAAGCGTCTCCTCAAACTCAAAATGTTTGCCACTGTAACAGTATTTGGACCTATGCAATTCTAAGTGACGGCAATCTCATCCTGTAATTCAGTAGAGAGGCACCTTCCAGGTTAAAATATGACTTAGGAAAGAATCTGGTTTTCAGGTCAGCTTGATTGGCAGGAAGAGGCTTAGCAGAGAACTGGAGAGTTGAAGGGAAAGTTTATGATGTGGCTAGGTAAGGAAATAAAGGCTCTTGTTAGGAAGCAGAGTATACAAAGAGACTTCTTTAACAGGGGAGAGAGAACAGGAATCAATGTAAAGTGGGTAGAGGGAAAACAAAATCATTTTTAAGTAAAGAAGAGAAAGAATATGAGGAAATAGTTGTGAGGACTTCCAAGAAACCTGGGTAAGAGTTTATGTATACTTCATAGTGCTAATAAGGCTCATCTTCCAATGGAGGTTTGAAGAGATGAAGGAATATAACCTGTAACCTTATACCTGGCCAGGTTTTTCCACGTGAAAGACTCAGTTTTGGTTTATGGCAAAGTGAGGACAAACACACAATTTCTGTGGCTTTTAGCTTGGAGTGGCAGCAAGAGGTTTTTGTAGATGCCTTGCAGGTGAGTTGAGAAAGTGCCACTGCCTCATATCAGAGTCCAGATCTGCCAAAAAATGCTGAAAGCCTATGACTTGCAGGAAATTGTGTAGAGATTTTATATGGAAGCTGACATCACTGATAGCTTGTGGTAAAGGACTCCTGTAGTGGGTCTAAAGACAGCACTAATTAATAAAACTTACCTCTTTTCTTTTTGCTCATTTTTTACAGGAAAGCTTGTGGGAGGTGGTTCTGCTCTAATTGCCCTGTGCTTGATTATTCATTCCATTACGAGATAATACAGAAATAAGGAGGACTTGTACACTGACTTTTATTGTTTTAGATCCTCTAGTGACACAGCATTTATCTTCCACGTAACCTGGGCAATAAATCCCCTTAAAGACCATTAGCATCACTTAATGGTGATTTGAATGCAGTAACTGTCTGTCTTGTTACCCACTCGTGTCTGCCTAATGAACCAAATAAAATACATTAGGGAACAGATGAGCAATAGCTCCAGTGAGACCTGCTTTCCTATGGTTTTGTGCCTTAACCTCACTTACCTTGTAAGTCTCCTCTGTGACAGCGATGCAATACACTTATTTTATGTCCTATGCTCCTTTACCAACTCTTGAGTTCACGGTTCCTTGCAAGGTAATACCCTGCTCTTCCCGTTTTCCCTATCCTAGTACAGAAGTGTCAGCTACCCCAGCTCCTCTGCCTCCACCCACTGCAAGACTTTGAGCCAACCCTTGTGTCCCCAGTGTCCACGTATATCTGTTACACAAGAGACGGTGTTCATGAGCAGTGACTGTGTACGTAGCTCCTACCTCTTGGCTGCTGGTCTCAAGAGTTGCCTGTAAGCCCCAGGCCGCACTTTGTGCGAGCCTCCCGTAGGCTATTGAGCATCTGTCACATCTGTAGTCCTCTTCAGATTTGTAGGAATTTGCTAACGGATGCAAGAATTGCTGAAACTGTACAGATGGACAACATAAATGTGCAAGCATTAAGGTCCAGGCTACAAGAGTTTGAAGCAGCTGCTTTTCCTTGTTTCTTAAACAGCATCTGAGAGACACAGAGAGCTATGTTCTCCAGTCCCTCAAGAGTGAGTGTGGGGTGTACATGTGGTAAAGCTGGCAGGCTCCAACCTCCTCACAGGGTAATCATCCCAGAGAGAGAAGAGCTGTGAAGTTACGGTGTCAGTGCTCAGCCTAGAGTTTGTACAAGCCTCCTAAGGATTATGGGTGTCACGTCCTGCCATGGTTAACCCCCCGAGGCTCTGCACCTTCAGGCTCGCATAGCTGTTCCTATGCACAGTGTGCAGGTATGTGGTGGTCAGACATCCAGGTGGACTCACAGAGGAGGAGCCCCCATAGCTCATCGTCCCTCTTGGAGCCTATCAGCTGCAATCTATTGTGATAGATATTTAGGCTGGAGTTTGCCCAATTTATTATACTCGGTTATATTGCTGTAAATGTCTACCTAGACCTACAGAAAGAGACCAACCAAACTCATCTTTCTAAAACAAAAAGCCTTTCAAAGTTGTTAAAATGCGGTTTTCAGAAAGCATGACATGAAGGCCAGTGCTTGAGGTGAGATCCTGTCCCCAGTGAGGTCACTTGGGGCTCGGCTGTCAGCTTCGTCGGAGCCGGGACATCACCCTTGGAGGTATTTCTTGTAGAGGACTCAAACATTACAAGTCCCTTAATGTCAACACTGGAGACTTAGGAAATGAGGCGGTGCGAAATGTTTTGATGACTCATACTTATTTTTTGGATTATCTGGGAATATCTGGTGGGTGTGCAGGGCTCGAAAAGCCAAGTGGAAGAACCAAACCACAAACTCCTCTGGGCAAATAATCCGATGCAGCCAGGCGATGACTGCTCCAAAAGGAGCTCTTCACTAGCCAAGGGCTCTCAGCATATATTTATAATTTCAACAGTTTTCCTAAAGGTAATCGTTTCTACAGCCCTGGTTTCACTTCGGGTGAGTGTGTTTGAGTGGTACAGACTATATACCATCACAGCACAAACGTGAGCAAGGATTTTGGTTTGCTGCGATACAACTCGCCTTTGGCAAAACCACTGTGTCCGAGGTTAAGTGCCAATAAATCACGATACCAGCCTGGATTGTAACATCTTTGGTACGTACTGTACCTGCGATAGAAAGCCTACTAAACATACTTTTTAGAATTGTTTTCTTAAAATGTGAGTTGTATCTGACTGATACAGCTGGGCAGTGTGATGCTGTGCCGGAAATTTCCGGGCCCTACTGCCCGTGGGCCAGAGGAGATTCGATTTAAAGTTGAGATCAAATTGTCCATATTTGAAAATGTTGCTTCTTTAGTTTTTGTGGCTAAAAGTAAGCTCTTCTGTCTGTGGTGCTGTATTGTGTGCAGGTGTGGAGGGGCTGTGAGGAGAGGCGTGGCTGCCCTGCCCCAGGTACCACCAGTTCCGGCCGGTTCTGGCCGGTTCCGGCCGGTTCCCACAGGTGCACTGCAGGGCACAGCCCAGCACCTCGGGGAAGCAGCTTTAAGAAAAGGGAAGACAGTGCCCGGCAGCGAGGAGTGAGAAAAAAATATGTGAGAAACAGCCCTGCGAGCCCCTCTTGCAGGTGAGGGTGGAGGATTTGGGGGTGAGGTTGAGCCTGGGAAGGCGGGGGGGTGGGGGGTGGGGGAGGTGGTGTCTTAATTTGCCTTTTGTCTCTCACTATCCTAAACCCATTTTAGTTGGCAACAAATTAAATTAGCTTTCCCCGAGTTGCGTCTGTTTTGCCCATGATGGTACTTGGCAAGTGATCTCCCTGTTGCAAGCTCAACCCATTAACTTTTTCATCTTAATTTCTTCCCCCCCCCCGCTGTCCTTTTGAGGAGGGAGAGAGCAGCTGGGTGGGCGCCGGCAGCTGGCCAAGACCAACGCACCGCAGGTATCAATTACAATTGCACACAGAAGACCCTTCAGGTCTAAAAGTAAAACTTTGCAGGAGATATTCTTCTGGTAGGTTGGTTTTCTCTTGGGCCAGTGAATTGATTTTTTGTGCCCTGCAGCTGCGTGATCGTTAGAGCTAACGTAAAGGAAACGGAGGAGCACACGGCTGGAAGAGGGATGGGGAGGATGGGATAACCCGCTTTTGGCTGTTATTAAATCAGATCAGGTATAAAATGAAACTGACCCCTCATTGCGCTCACTGTGGTTATTCATCTTGGTGGATGTTGCTCTTATCGCTTCCAGTCCATCTCTGGAAGTAACTATGCACTATGGATGTTGTTGGGAAAAATCTGCCATGTTTATAAAATTGCATTTGTGTCTGATTTTACAGGAATCAACTCTAGTTAAGTGCAATTCTCAATCCGATGAAGAAAGAGTTTCTAAAGATTGGAGGCTAGTCCTTTTGAAAAGCAGTGAACTCCTCTGGGGAGATAAGAGCATGCCAAGTCTTGAGGTAATTAACAGTCGATGTTATGACATGATGGCCTTTGAAACTAATACTCTGTGTGTCTGAGGATGGAAGGGAGATTGTTTCAAACCCCATGTTTATTGTATTAACGTGTCATGTAATGTCCATGAGAGAAAATGAGCAAACCAAAAGACAAACAATGCAATGGCACAGCAGAAAATGCCTTATGATATCTGATTTGCAAAATGTTACAATTTGAGAACTGCAATCCAGTTCATTCCTCAGGGAAAAGGATGAATGGATAGAAAAAGCATAACTTTGAGTGTCTTCTCTGCACATCAAAAAAACAGTTATTCCCAGGTAAGGTTCAAAAATCTTGACCAACATAAGGAAGGTACCTAAATTAGAATAGAACTCAAAAATAAGGAAACTCCCAACTATAAATGATGAACAGAAACCCAGGATAAAGTTCACCGTTAAAAACAATATACAAGGGGCAGAAGGCAACTGAATTATCCTGTTGTCCAAAATGTGACTCAGAGTTTTAAGTTCAGGTATGAGCTAATGCTGTTTTCTTCTTTCAATACTTCTCTATTTATTTGTTTTCAATTTTGAAACTAAGATGCCTTTCCTTTTGCCTCACTAGAGTAAAAGTATTTTCATTTTAGGTATCTCTAAAGTCACGGAAACTCTTTCAAAACAAAGATGCTTTTACTTCTGTGGGGATGACAAGCCCGGATAAGGTAGTTGGTAGGGACTAACCCTGCAGGGAAGTGGCACCAGGAAGTGTTCAGGTGACTGAGGAAATGAGGTAGGCTTTCAGCACTCCCCTGTTCTTTTTCTTCAACCTAGTTCAAATTCTAGTCCTTCATCTATTTAACTGCAATAGAATGAGCCACAGACATCCAAGAAGGGTCACCTGTTGTTTACTCTTGATAAACACCTGTCCTCCTGATAGCCTGTAACACATCCCTGGTCGCTGGTGAGCTGTGGAGGCTTCATGGTGTACTTCTGGCCTTAGTTTAGGGAAGAGGGTTGAGGACTTCGATCCAGCTCCGAGGAGATGAAGGGTGATAGCTCTGTGACATGCCTATGTGTCCTGGCTTTGAAGTCTGGGATTAGGCTGGGGGGAAGGAAGAAGTCCTGTGTGATGTATCCTTTTGATTTGAAGCTCTGGTGAGTGACGATGCGAGTCCAGCACAGGACTGCGAGGCTCCAACCCTCTGCTGAAGAGGTGTGATGAGCCCTTCCTCTCTCCTGGGACAGAACATCCTCACGTGCAGAGACGGAGAAATCCTGGGATTCCCCCATTCTCGGCTATAGCTTTGTTGACAGACTTATTTTTCACTTTAGCATAGTAAATAGAGTTTGTCTCCTTCTTGGAGATGATTCATCTCTCATTATGTTTAATAATTAGAATTCCATGCTCCTCCACTGCTTCCTCCGTGCTCTGCCAAAGTGAGCGGTCTCCTCTCTGAACAGCTCCATCTGTTGGCATTGCATTGCCACATCGAAAAAAAAGGCTGAAACAAACCTCCCCCCCAAAACCCAGCAGCAACAAGAACAGCCTTTCTGCTTGGACTGCGAAGAGAAACGATGGGCGTGGGGCCTGGTGCACCAGCTGCCTGCCTCTGAGGCCTGCCGGATAAAACTCCTGCATCCCCGGGCTGCCCTGCGTCTTCAGCATCCTCCGAAATCAGGAGTGCCCCGTGTCTGCTGAGCACGCTGCAGATCTGGGCAGACACGAGGAGGGAAACCCTCTGCACCTCGTCTCCTCACGCCATTTCCTTTCTTCTCCCAGCTCAGACTTGCCACACCGGGCGCAGCCAGCAGCAACCTGCCAAAGGCCGACGGGGCTTCTGCTTGCTGGAAGCAGAGGAGGTGGAGATGGCCGCTGATGCGGAGTGGCCGTGAGGTCTAGCGGGCCCTACCCACCGCACACAGACAGCTGGAAGGCAGCTGCGGGAGCAGCTGGATTATAAGATGGGGAAAGAGGCAGGAGCCATCCCTACAAAGCTGCCCAACTGGGAGCTGCGGAAAGGGCAGCTCCGTTCCTCTGGGCAGTCTCCGGCGAGCGGCAGAGCCAGGGGCTGCTGTGGCCTGGGTCGGGGCAGGTCCGGCCCCATGGGAGCTCTGTGCTCACCAAGGGCTGCGCTCAGAAACCGGGGGCCAAGGGTCCGGCGAGGCACAGGGACCACTGGGGACGACGAAGGGCTGTGGGTGGCTTGGAGGTTGCTATGGGCGAACGCGTGGCGGGGAGATCGTGAGGGATGACGAAGTGTTGCAAGGTGGCACAGAGCTCCCTATGGATGAACAAGCGCCACGGAGATCACGAGGGGTGAGGAAGCATTGCGGGCGGCACGGCGGTCGGTGTGGACGGGGAAGCGCACGGGGATTGCTGTGGAAGAAGCGTCGCAGGTGGCAGGGAGGTTGCTATGTCAGACCTGGCCACAGGAGGGTACCACAGACAGGGACACGGTTTCAGTATTGGAACTAACACACNCTCAAGTGTGCCTGAGAGCGACGGTGTGAGCACGGCTCATGTCCGAGTGGGGCAGAGCGTCAGCCTGCCCTGCCTTCCCACAGAAAGCCTCCGCTGTGTCTTCTTCCCTCGCCCGCTGGGAATGCAGCTTCGGAATTAAGCCTTCGTGCTGTTCTTGAGGTGTTAGCGAAAAGCTGTGACTGCGGCGTGGTCGCCTGGCACACCACCCGTGGAGAGCGAGGCTGCTTCCCAGCTTGGCTTCCTAAAGACGGTCTTTGGGAAAACTGCGTTGCTCGGGGAGGTTGAAATTCAACACGAACTTCTTTCCCGGTTTTAAGGACCTGGAGCCCAATGCTGAGCGTCAGTAAATGCAGTCATCTCCCTGGTGGCTCTATACATGCTGGGCTCAACTCCGTGGCTGTGTTTGAGCAGCTGCATAGCTTGCACTTGGCATGAGTAAATAAGGCTGGCATCAACGAGGGCAGCTTCAGTTGCCTGTAATTGTCCAAAGCTGGAGCCGTTTAAAATATTAAGGTTACAAGCATGCCCACAAGCAAGTAGTTTTCCCTTTTATGGTTTGTATGAGTTTCTGCTTCAAAGAAAGTATTATCTGCCTTCTTGAAAATGTTGTCTTCTTCCACCTGCCTCCTTGAAAATGTCATCCTCTTCCAGCTGCTTGTGGTGTAGGTATGAACAAGCTTACAGAGCATCCAGTGCCTGGCAGCAAATATTGCATGTTTTCAGTACTGACACCTTTTATATGTGGCCTGGTCCTAAAGCAAGAATGAGGCTTTATTCATTGTACATGCGTATTATTTGTTTTTTAAGTATCTTCTTCTTTAAGGGACATCAGATGTTCAGAATATCAGAAAGCGGTGTTCTTTACAATGAGAGTAAAGATTCTGATTTTTTGGTGGAGGATTTTTTTTTTCCCTCCATAAAAGGCAAAAGAAATCTGCTAGCTAAATAAATGCAAACATTTTGTTTCTCATGCTATCAAATGCAGCATGCAATATGATCCATCCTCATTTGTGAAGGAACAGTTTTAGTTACACAGATGAAAAATTATACTTAAAAGGCAAAACCAAACAAAACTGTGTAGCTTGTTTGCTTATCTTCAGTTGAGATTGTCCTTTGGAGACCAAAGCCTGGCCCAGAGCTGACATAACTCAAGATAGATTGCTTCCACAGACTTCAGCGGGAGTTGGGACTGGGCTATGTGATGTTGCAAAACTATAAATGCCTCTCAGAAGGATGTGAGTATGACTTATTCATGACGGAAAAAGTGGGATATGAACACTGCAGTGATCGCTTCAGATTCCCAGATTTCTCTGCCTTGAAAAGGTTAGCTGCAGATTCATGCTGAAGATGGGCTCTCCCGGAGGAGGATGGGCAAGCAGAATTTGAGGTTTCCCCACAAAGGAGAATACCTCCAGGTGCTCTGTCAGTGCCCTCTGGCACGGTTTGAGTTGCCTTGGCTCGGCTGCAGCTACGGCCACCCCAGGAGGAGCGGCAGCCCTCAGCAGAAATTCTCCCTGCACTAGTCAAGGCAGCGGCGTTTAGCAGACACAGGGCTGCTGTGGGCATTGGGTGCTCACACCCAGGCAGGGACCCACCAGCAACACATTGGCCGTTTAGTTGAGAGTTTGGAGAAGAGCAGTGTCCCCTTGTTGGCAGATGGGAGGTAGAGATTCACGTTGCTTAGCAATGGCAGACAGAGAAAATGAAGCAGAAGTTAGCTGGGTGCCCCAAGAGCAACCTTCTGTTTTTTTATATCCCTTGTCGCAGCACTGAGACAGTCTCGAGTCTGGCACTACAAACCAGCAGCTTGTCAACACTAAGGCAGCAGCACAACAGTTTGGTCTTTCTGCTATGAAAGCAGACTTTCCTTCTGGGAATTAAAGGAAAAGAAGGGAATAAGAAAGCTGCTCCCTGTTGGGAGGCAGGCTGCTCTGCTGGGTTTTGACTGCGGTAGGTTTGCTGGGTGCTTCCACAGCAGCCTGATGGTGCTGTGTAATTTCCAGCCTCCTGCAGGATGCTCTGCACTTCTGCGGCCTGAGATGGCTGTGGCCACAGGGTTCAGGACTAATTCTTCCTGAAAAGCTGGGTTGTAAAGAAACAAATGCCAGTCATAGCTGTGGGTGTTTCTGGAAGGTGCTTGGATGACGTTGTGTTGGGAGCTTGAGAAGAACAAGGAGTGGAGCTGGCGGAGCACCTTCTAGATGAGGAAAAAAAGAGGAAAGCTAAAACTGAGTTGTTTTCACTTCAGAAGCTTTGGGGTTGTATTTCTAACAAAGTGAAGTTCAGATCAGAGAAAGCAGCTCTGTCTTCGAAACAGCCCCAAATTCTGCCTCTCTGCTGAGCTACCCTAACTAATTTGCAGCAGCCTTGGTGTATCTTCGCAGTTTGAAGAAAAAACTGCTACCAGGGCTTGGGAAATGTGAGCGAGTCTGACTTTGGTTATGGAAAAGCTACTAGGCAGAAGTATGAAAAGCTTGCTGGTAAATCATTTACAAGAAAATATCTTGCTCAGCATGGGGTTTGCAATGAGGGGGTCATATTTAATGACCTGCTTCAAATGTTATTATAAATCATTACTTCCTCACCAGCTAAATCACGGCTGCCTAATACTCTGTATGCTCTCCTGTAGAAATGTCACTAACTTGTGAACACGTTGGAGTTTGCAGCCACGTGGCCCCATGGGATGGAGGGAAGCACAGGAAATACGAGGGGCCATCAGGCCTCCCAGGGAGGCAATGCCCATGTCCCCAGCTTGGCCACACAGGTCCTGTGTTTTCATAGCACCGTCCACCTCTGCAAACTGGTGGACCTTTGGGTGCTTTTTGACAAGATGCTAAACTTGACTAACCTAAGTGAAAGCATGTCCCTGGTACAGAAGCAAGACCAGTTTTCAGGAGGATAAAGGCAGCGAGTGTTTAGCTTTGGTTGAATGATGCCTTTGAGTTATGCAGAGAAACTTCTTCCAAACTGCCTAATAGACCTCATGTCCACCTGGGACAGTCAGCAGAGCTTCGCAATAAACTGCTCCAGAGCCACCCTGGGCAAAACCTCCGAATCCTCCTCAGCTTTTGCACAATCTGCAACAGTTAGAGGTGCAGGAGTGATGGCAGCCCACAGGTGCATGGCTGCATGGCCAAAGGGATGTCTGTGTATGGAGGGGAAACTCCCTCCCCTTGGAAAACAAACATCTCACCTCTGAAAGGCAACAGCCCCTGCAAACACAAGGGAACGCAAGCCCCACATCCATTTCTTGACTGAGGATCCACTTTGTGCTGGAAGGAGGCTGCGGGCTGCTTCAACCTATTTATTTTACACAAAGAAATTGGGGAGAAAAACCTCAGGGCAGTCTGTCTGCAGAGGCAGTAACTCCTCAGAAAAGTGTACAGCAGTGGGGATGTCAACAGAGAATTGGTAGCTCCTTAGGTTTTTTCTGCCTTTAGATCATGACTTTAAAAAAAATCCTTGTGCATCGCATATTCTTTGTCCTTGCTGCCTGTGTGAGAATCACAGTCAGCAGTTCTGTAGGTCATTTTGGGAGATTTTATGGCAACGTATGCAAGTGAAAGCAGTATTTCTTTGGATGGTTATGTTTAATGCAATAGTGCTTTTACACTTTAAACAATTAGAAAGAGCTTTAATATTATCTCTTCAGTCTATAGTAAGCATAAAAAACAAAGTCAAAGCATATTTAAGGTCTTACTCTTTCTTAGAACTATCTTAGCCAAGGAGAGGAAATAGGGCTTGTGATCTGGCTTCAAAGTAAATGGACAATTTAGATTTGGGGTAAAGGTGGAGTAAGGAGGTGGAGAAGATTGTGTGAATGGGAAAACAAAATCTTCAGCAGAATCACAGCTACCATAAATATACCTGTAAGAGGGCCTGGAGGCCAGCAAGAGACTTACCCTGGCTGGGCTGTCCTATTCCCCACAGAGAAACCAAGACTGGTGTTTGCCAGGTCTGTGTACATTGTCGTGTATTTTCCTCAGTCTCTTTTTTTTTTTTTTTCTCCTTTATGCATGAGTAAGATTTTAATTTTAGAATAAATTCTGGTAGGCTTTTGTGGGCAGTTTGGAGGAGGGGAGATGAGGGATGGTATTTTTGTTTCTGCATACAAATGCAGGGAGGTTTGTCTGAGCTTGGCTGGCAAGGTCACCATCAGACAGGTGTCACAAGCCTGGTCTGCATTTAACTTCCCAGTGCTTTATTGAGAAGAGAATATTCAAAGTCACCACGCATGGGCAGGCACAGAGCTCACACCATTCATGCAGATTTGTCTGTATGTGAATTGTACACTGCTACAATTCACCCAGTTTTGTCTGACCATGCCTCCTCCTCCACATCACGCTGGACCTGCTTGCGTGCCTGTCACTCCGGTACCTCCAGAAAGCGGCTTTGCAGCCCCAGGTCTCTTCCCTCACCCATGGTTGGACAGAAGGGCTCCCAGGTCCAGCTCCTATTGCGATGTGGCTCTGTGCGAGCAAAACCTGTTGAAAAGTATGCAACTCTGCTTGTATCTTTTGCATCTCTGGATGGACCAGCATCTACCTGGGTTGTAGAGGAATCTCGCTGACCAGAGTAATTCATCCAGAGGCCGAACTTCTTTCACGTTCTGCTTCTTTGATACAACTGCAAGGGGCTTGTCCAAGAGTGGGATGATCTTTCCATGGCTTTAACCACAATGAAACAAGTAACTGAACTGATCTCACCAGTCCAGATAGGGACCCAAGGCACCCGTACCAGTGCCTGGTGCGAAAGCAGAGAGAAAATAGCACAGGGTTTCTTTTGACTCCTACTCCCCTGACCAGCTCTGGACTCCAAAAGACACCCCTGCCCACTCTGTTTGTTTGTTTGTTCAATACTCGTACACCCCTATTTACTTACTGACACAAGGACATTGGCTCATTTGGCAGCCTCTAATGACAGCTTAAGGCTCACCACCCTGTACTAAGTCTGTAGTGTTAAAAATACAAGTTTTTCCAAATGAGGAGTGGCAGCAAGCAAATAGAGGGAATGGCTCTTCTCTAATTCACAGCATGTTTGCTTTGTCCCACACCTTTGTTTTGGGAGTTGCTGTTTTTGTGGAGAATGAGTACAAAGCTGGGTAAATCTAACTCAGCTCTTTCTAAGTATGTTTTCTGGGGATTATAAAGTTGGCTGAAAAACAAGCTACTTCTCACAGCCTAATGTGAACTGAAAATGAGGTCAAGAACCACTGATTACCAGGTGAACAGAGGCCTTTCAATAAAGATTGGCCACACTGCCATAGGATGTTTATTACTGGTCAGACACTTCCTGCAATGCTCAACAGCTCTCACAGAGTGGTGTCAGGAGCTAAAATTACCAACATTTCTGTGGGGTTTTTAAAAGTAATTCTTATTCTGTTCCATCAGCCACTGTATCAGCGGTGGTCAATATTTTTCCCTACATTGGTACAAGGGGAAATAAACAGAATAGCAAACGAGCTATTTATAAGGACATACTGCAATGCACACTCATCTGCTTTGGACGAGAGGTTCTGGCCATCAGCAAAACCTGAAGTGAGGGTTTAGAGGAGAAAATGGCTTTGTGTTTAATTTTGTACATTGATTGTTAATCTACAGCATTTGACCTAATGCTGCTCCAGCGTCTGAGCCTCAGAGGCATTTGTATGGGCAAGACTTCCCTTGGTTGCTCTCACCTAACTGCTCCAGCGTCTGAGCCTCAGAGGCATTTGTATGGGCAAGACTTCCCTTGGTTGCTCTCACCTAACTGCTGAGGTCAGATGAATGGATGGAGAGGTCCTGTGCACCATGTTAAATAATAGCTGTTCGTGGTGGGCGTTCGCCACTTCCACTCACAAGCAAAAAAAAAGCTCTTTGGTTTAACAGAGGATTTTGTGTGCCATTCCCTTTAACCCCCCCGTAAGTAAATAGTATGCAGTATGCATTTGCTGCGGATCTGCAGGCTGCAGAAGGATTAATCATACTCTCATATTTCCAGTTGATGTCTGCTCTATTGGTATGGTGGTCTTGTAACAGTTCTAAAATACTTGGGAGTATTTGGTGAGGGTTTTTTTTTTTTAATGGAAGTAAATATTGACTTTCCGTGGGAATAAACAGCCCTTTGTGTTGTCTGAACTTGAAAGTCCTTTGCAATGCTAAACTAACGGCGTATTTGAACTCCTCTCTGTGGTTTATCTAAGGCAGTCATTTAGTGTTGCATCACTGTTGGGTAGTTCGATTCCCATCCATCTTTAAAAGTAACTTGCTTATCCATTGAGGTATGAATTGGTTAAACCAGGTAGGCTTTGCTGCCGTGCTGATAAAGAAGCAGTGTCAGGTCCTGGCCATGGCTGGGACCTCTATAGCTGGGGATTCAGCTAGTGAGGGCCCTGCTGTGCTCTCGTGTTTATGCACACTCAGATTTATCGAAGAACAAATAAAAGTGCTGTTTGGCCTCCAGCGTATTCTGGTGATCAGTATGTGGTTGTGTTTGAATTTGGGATTAATAACCACCTAGAGCAACTTGCTCCTTCTCACTCAAGAATTTCCTCTCCAACCCCAGGTATATTTCTGCCAAAGTTAACCTGAAATAGGCTCACAGTGGCTTTGTGGGCCTCCAGGTTGTAGTATCTTCTCATGATGAGCTGGAGAGTCATGGACGGTCACCGAGGTTTGCTATGGGAGCTGGCTGTATGCAGTAGAAAGTGTAGTCTTGTTTCTATAGGTCTGTAAGCAGGACTGCCAATTAATGCCGCTTTTGGGGAATACGGGATGAACTGAAGCAGTTGTGACCAAAGACCAAAACTAGGTACCTCTGTCTCACTCACTCTTCCTCAGCTTGGACACGGGGCTTTTCATGTCCTAGTGTAGTGTGAGCAGAAACTAATTACTATTCTGTGAGGCAAGTAAGCATGTATGCACACATGTGAATTATATGGTGAACCGGATGCCCTTCTCCAGACAGCTTTCTGAAAAATGACTTCATATAGGAAAGTTGTATTTTTCACGTCTGGCTCTTGAACATTGTTTTTCAGTTACATGCTACTTTCTGTAATTAGCAATGAAAATTCAGGCACAAGAATATAGTGTGTGTTTGTTCCATGAAGAGCTGGGACCATTTTGATATTTTGCAAAAAAAAAAAGAAAAGCTCATTTAATACCAGTCCAGCTATTTATACCTCTTGCACAAACTTAAACATAACAAAAAATGCAACATAACTCATGAAGCAAAGGAGTGCCTTTGCCAAGTGTAATATTTGTATTTGGAAACATGGTCTATATTGTATGAAGCAGTAGCCTTCTAACTGCCTCCAAGGTTTCTTTTGGCTGATGTTTATCCAAACAGTCTTGCTCTTCATTCATTTTAATGGCTGAAAGGGAGCTGAGTGTTTTTACACTGTGAGACTGGCACAGCTCAGTCTCTGCTTTTTCGGCTGGCGCCGAATGCCCTCCGCTTGCCCAGGCAAGCATGGTGCAGTGAGCCCCACAGCATGCTGACAGTGGCTTCACGTGTGCAGCCCCCGTGCACAAAGGCCTGCCTGTTCTGCCACTCCTCAATCACATCCCAAAATTTTGCGCACTGACGTCTCTTATTCTGCCTTTGATTTTGCCCTGTGTGTCCTGCAGATCTGGCACAATGGAAACAAAAGAGTCATGGCACCCTTGTTTGAAGGAGGCAATGCCCTTTGCTGTCGTGGCCATGGGCGACTCGAGCAAAACCACTGGATGTGGGAGAACCACTTGCACCGGTGCTACCAGGGAGGCGAAGACTTCAGGAAGTTTGGAAAGTTGGCAGCTGGGCAGCGTCCATGGGCTCCTGCTCTGAAGACGACAGTGGTCGGGTAGGGAGTGGGAAATGTGCTGCTTTTTAACTACCTGATGTGGTAAAATGTGGGCACTTCCTTACCTCCTATGTGAGGCTGGTGTCTTTGCCACTCTTCTCCCCTCTAGAAGAGGTTAGCAAATATTCCCAACTCTTTTTTTTCCCTCTTTGAGTTCTCTTTTTAAAATAGGAATAATTAATAATAATAATCAAATCCAATAGACGTACTGTTGTCTGGACTACCAAGCTGCATTGAAGCCTTATGACTTTGGTAAGCTTAATTAATTTAGGGACCTACATATGAAGTTAAGCACATGCCTAAACGCCTGCAGGACAAGCTTTCCAAATCCTTGCCCTGAAGATGTCAGGATGTATTTCAAGGAGTCTCTTAAACACAAAATAACTAAACATTTGGGAATGGTACAATTAGGAATAAGGTACAATTGCTACACAAAGCAGCAGGAGCAAGGAGCGGGGAAGACATGAGTCATTCAAATGTGAGTCAAAGAGGCATATTAATAATGGAAACTTTGGAAGAAACAAAGACCAAGCCACATTTCTCCCTCTACTCTTCCCATCTGTCAGTTGTACAGCACGTTACTGTAGGCCTCACTGGTCCTGACACTATCGCAGCAGCCATTTCTTCATGTGGATGAGTTGTTCCTGAAAAATGCAGTTGGCATAGACCACTCTTATTTTTCACACAAGGAATGCAGGTCTTCCTGTTCCACATATTTTTCTTCAATGAGCGTATTTATTGTTGTCACTGGGAGGAAAATCCTCTGTCTGTCTGCTAAAATACTTGAGAGGGGGAGATAAAGCATGAAATCTTTTTGTTGTGGCTGAGGATTTCCTCTGCAAGTCTCCACTTCAGTGATTCACTGCTCTTTTCCAAAAGAAATGCAAAGCTGGGATGGGTATTAATTACAATTTGCAGTCCCGGGCTAAATCCTCGGCTGGTGTAACTCAACTTATGAAGGAGGTTTAGGCTTGGTGGTCAGAGCTCAAGTATGTGCCACCTCCTCATTCTGCTCTGGGCTCAGGGATATGCCATCATGCAGCCTTGGGAGCACTGCTTGGTGCCGCTGGTGCTGAGGGGCGTTGCCAGGTATGGGGCATCGTTTGTGCCGTCCCCTTCGGTGTTTGCATGGCAAAGCTCAAAGCATTACCCGGCAAACTCTCTTTGAAGTCACCTGCCAATCCATATCACAGCATGGAGTCAGCTTTTGTATTTTTTCTTTTAGTGCGAGAAAACTATGCAGCTAATGGAGCCATACTAAATTTTGGCAGGGTTGAAGCAAAAAAATAGAGGCAAGTGTTCTGATTTTTCTCTAAAGTTAGTGCTATTGTTCATCTGGGCAACTTTTTGTGTATGAAATGAAGGCAGAGATCTGTGTTTTGGGGGAGAGCCACACTGTGGATAAGTGCAAAGGAATTCTGCCACAGCTTTGCCATGAATTATATGTTGTCTGAAGGATTTAACAATATCACAAAGTTCATCAAGAACAGGAACACTCATTTTCCTATCTTTTTCTGCCAACAAAATGAACAAGCGATTTAGCTTCCTTAAAGAAATTCCATCCGGTAGCTGTGCCAGCTCTGTCTTCCTCATGTTCATGTGCGTTTGCTTTGTTCCTGAGTCCCAGATGGATTTCTGAAAATGGCACAGGGTTGCCAAAATGCATCTGAAGACACATATCATCAGTATGCACAAATTGTAAAGAATGCAGCCCCTGGAGCGATGTGTGATTTCATCAAAAGTGACTTTCCAGCTACGCTGAAACCTTTCATGTCTCTTGTGCAATCTGCAATGCTAAAGCAAACAAGTCGAGTGCCAGAGTGTCCTAAGTATCTGAATACTTCAACTTATTAAAGGGCCGTAATCTTATCAAATCAGAGAAAATATGAAATCTCAAAGAACATTAAGCTGCTATAAATACACCCAGGTAGATAGAATCAATTTCTCTCCCCTACAAAAAAACTCAAAACACCCAAACACTTTTAAACCTATCAAGGATTTTTAATTAAAGCACCAAGGCATACTTGCCAAACCTTTGGGTTTCTGGAGCCCTTGGGCTGTGTTTTTTGTGCAGTGCTGTGCTTCTGGTGGCACTGGTGGAGTTTTTTTGGTGTCTCACCTGGGAAGGAGCAAGGAGATTTTGGATTTTTTGATGGAGCTGTACAGTGTTATTGTCTTATTTTTCATTTTGGATATGGCAGCCTCTATAATCTTAAGTTACGAAAATAATGAACAATAACAAAGGAAAAAGTGGATTCTGGATCACTTATGGAAAGTTTTCAAAAGGGTGGGTTGGCAGTAGGGAGGTGTACTTTGTAGCATACCTTGAAACTGAAACAAGTGCAGGAGTTTGTTGGAGCTGGGGACAAAAATGTGTACACAAAAGTGTACCCTTGCAGAAAAGCCCCATAGGTTTGGACACCACGTTTCGTGAAAACGAGAAGAAATGGGGAAGTGAGAAGAGAGCAAGAAAGTGCAAGCCTAGGAGAGACAAGAGTGAGGGCTTGGTGCAGTAACAACCTCTGGCTGCGTAGGGGATGGCTGCAAGGAGAAAGGGAAGGTGTTGCGCTCCGTGTCCGTTAGCCATAGAAAAGGTTGCATGGCCTTTGAAGCAGAAAGGGAGGCTTACGCAAAAACTTGCTGGTGAGGAAGATAGCTTGCTTAGGTGTGGCACAAAACCTCCATCAGTGGAGACATCTCAAAATACATGGAACAAATGCCTGCTGGAAACACTGTGTTTGACCTGCTTTAAGGCAGGACAATGGACTGGTCTTCCTTGTGAGGGTTGTTGGAGCCCAATTTTCCTCTCATTAGTAGCACTGCTGCAGCCACTGACTGCTGTCGTGGTGCCTTTTTGTAGTGTCTGAAAGAGGACAATGTCTCAACGCAGGGATTTGGATATGGTGCCTGCATTTTTCTCCCCCTGTCCTTTTCCAGGCTTTGGGAACAAATCTTAAATGCTTGTCAAGTTTCAAGACAACAAATTAAGTAGGTCACGTCATAACTTTGCCAGCTGATTTATTTTAAAAGAGTAAACCAGTGATGAATTCCATACAGTCTGATGACTCTTTCAGTAAAGGCACCATCTCCTCTTCAACTCAATTTATGGTGTTAGAAGGTCGGTATTTTCATGGCACTTTTCTTCAACTTAAAAGATTTTTATGACGACACTTCACTCTCTTTCTTTCTTTCTTCCATGTTTTTTTTAAACAAATTAAGAAGGTTTTTTGTGTTCAAAGGCAGTGCTTATATTCTGGTTGGAAACTTCTTTTTTTTCTTGCTGAGTATTTCAGCTGGATCAGCCTCCTGAATTGAATTGCTGAATTAACACCAGGGTGAACACAAGGGCTGGCAGGAGAGACGCAGTGAGCACATCTGGCTGGAGGCAGGGGGTAAGGAAAAGAGACGGTCTGGGTGAGGAGAACAAAGCGGATCCGACCCCCGGTCGCTTTTCCAAGGGTCTACCTACACCACCAAAGGAGCTCACAGCCGTGGGGTGGAGACTTGTGAGCGATGGCAACGTGAAGGCACAGCTGTCCCTGGAGCTGATTTTAAGCTGTAGCTTTTGTTTTCCTTCCAGACCCTGTGGGGATACGAGCAGGTCCCTCTCTGAGATCAAGACATCTCTACCGCAGCAGCAGCAGCAGCAGCAGCACCCGCAGGTGTTTGTTCCCCTTTCCTCTCCCCCAGTGCTTCTCCACAGGCAGCCTTGTTTTTCCCAAGGAAAAGCCTGTTGATCGGGCCCAATGCAGAAGAGAGGCAGGATCCAATCCTGGAGACAGGCCGCCTGCCCTGCTGTGGCTCCAGGTGTTTGGTCCTGGCGAAGGCTTTGCAATCTGCTGAGCGGGGCGGGTGGGAATCAGAAAAATGCTGCCCAGCTTCAGCCAGGACACGCTGCAGCCCTTACTTCTGTATGTTTTGCATCTCGCTGTCGGTACCGTTTGCAATCTGCTCTCTGGCGAAGGTGTTTTGTGCTGGCAGCTTTTGTTGGTGGAGCTTTAAGGGTGCTCATCCCTCTTCCCCTCCGTTCCCCTTTTCCTAATCTTTTAGAAGGGGCCGGAGGACAGGAGCAGTGAGAAGGCAGGTTGGGAGCTGATGCGGCCAGAGAGGCAGGGAGAGCCAGAACCACGTCTGAGGAAGGTAGCTGGGACTCGCAGGTCCCCCTTTTTTGGCCAAATCCTGACTAACAAAACAAGACGGAGCTTTATCTCTGGTGTTGCGGGAGACGCTGCGTGCCAGTGTCCTCACCACTGCGTCCGTACCTACTGTTTGCTTTGCTGCTCTGTGGCTGGTTTGCGGCCAATACCTGTACAAGCCATCTGCCTGAGCCCTCACTGGCATCAGGTGGGAGGTGACGGACGGGGGCTATTCCCCAACCGCCCGCCCGTGCCCATCAGAAGGGCTTTGCCAGATCCAAGAAATCCTCAGTGAAGAAAAATGCATGTCCTCTCTACTTTCATCATATGCATGCTTACACAACTGGCTTTGTGACTCATCCTTTTGGCTTCTGCAATTGCATTTAATAAACTGAAGGCTGAGGTTTCACCCCACAGAGAACAAAGTCCTCCTGGATGTAGGACGACGTATCATCGAGCCGCCCCATGAGCGGCACATTCCTGGGAGCCGCTGAGAGCAAACGTCTGCACTGTCTGCACCAGCTGTGTGCACCCTGTTTCCTACTCTTTGAGGTGTGGAGGACTTGTACCTGGGCTGCTTTGAGGTGTGGAGAGTGTTTAATATGGGCACAGGCTTCTGCCTCGCACAGCCTGGTGGCTGCTCAGTTTCTGTCTAAACTCACGGTGAATATGAGACATAGTCACTGAAATCTGAGGAAACATCAGCATTAAACCCACTTATGTTCCACTGATTTTCCCTAGTAGCGCTTACGCCTTAAGAAGTCAGATGGAGATCTATGGGAAAAGTGATTTACAGTCAGGTCCCAGTTTTGCCACAGCCCTTCCTCTCTGACTTTGGCCAGGTTAATTCTCTTAACACCATGAGTTTCCCTAAAAGTCAGGAAGATAATATTAATTTGCATGCTTTAAAGCTGTTGGGAAAATTAGCTCATGAATATTTGTAGTAGCTGAGACTCCTGGGAAGGACTTAGAGAGGTTTTGCATTGTGGCTTAGAAACGTACTGAGTATGGAGAGCATTGCAAACCATACCGGGTATGGTTGTGGTCCTGCTGCCTAAGCCTGCCTGTCCCAGCTGAAGGTGTGCAGGGGCTGACTAGTGCTCATAAGAAGCACTGGCAGATAATCAATTTGTTTTTTAACATAATGCTCATGTGAGAAAGGCTGTATTAGTGGAGAGGCCCCAGCTCCTTCCTCGTTTTGTCTGGAAATTCTGCCTGTGGTGGAGGAATGCTCTCAGGAAGGGGTTATATGAGCTTTGCTATATGGGTATAGTTAAGCCAGCAGCTCGTAGTCCCCTGAAGCCCTTTAGTTATGTGCCAATAACCTAATGAAGTTTGCGTTACCATTGCCTATGGTTATAGGCAAGTTCCTTTGCATGGAAGTACTAAAAAAGCCTCACCCATATGTGTTTGTGTGGGATCAGCAAGAAGCAGCACAGCCTTTATGTTTGCTCAGGCTTTGAGCTCTTTGTCTAACAGCGCCAGTCACAACTGGCTTTTGCAGTGGGGCTGCTTGTCCATGAGAATTGAACTGGGACCGTCAAATGGTCCCAGTTAGCTATGGTCTGGTTAGCAATGGTGCCAAGATAGCCGATGCTGTTTCCTTCTGGGGGAGAATCTGAAATAGTGCAAAATGTGCAACGTTTCATTGGCCATTTCCTACTTTTTCCTCCCTTGATGAAACCGTCTCACCTTTCCTTCCAAATTTCTTCCATTGCCAGGCGCAGTGCAGCGTGGGTGTGCAGGCGAGGAGGTCCAGCGCCAGGTAAAGGGAGCCGGTGGGTTGTCAGCAGACATCTGCCCAAGGAGGGAAAGAGCCCGTTGTCCCAGGACGGGACTGGGATATTGGGACTTTGCTACAGTTTTGTTATAGGCTCCTCTGTGACCACCAACAGCTCTTGAAAACTGCCCTCCATTTCCAGTTCTTTGCTTCCTAAACCATTTGCTCTGCAAAACTATTGCAGAGTTTGATTCACAAAAGTGCTCTGAGGCCTTGGGTGTGAAATATTATGACAAAAGAAGGCATTCCAGCTCTTTATTACATCGCACATTTTAAATCATGGAAAATTGGTCTAAAATACAATAAATTTTGCATAAAAAGGAATGCTTTCCAATTGCCTGTCAGGATCCCTTCAGTCTCATAACTGTTTTCGTGTGAAGCAATGAGTGTAATGCTTGTTGATAGTTGTTTGTTCCCTTGTTGTCTTGAAGTTGCTGGAAGTAATTTACAAGTTACTCTTGCTCAATGTCTAGGAAGAGAAGAGAATGGAAAATGTTTACTTTTTTCTTTTTGGTAAAGAGTTCATTCCCAAAACAACGGACTGGGCTAAAGATGATTTGAGCCTTGCCATTGACTTTGGAGGGTGAAGGATCTGGCCTTTGTATCCCCACCGCTCGCCATAGGTGGCACTGAGCAGAAATGTGGGTGTCAGGCCCATATGCCCATTGCTGTGCCTGCACGGTTTAGCGTCCATTTGTGCCATTCCCTTTAAGGAGAAGGTTGTTACGGAATGAGTCCTAATATGAAGGACGGGATCATTTACTGTTTGATGCTATGTTGGTACGGAGTATCTTTCCCTCCAGTCTGCAATACAGTCCCATTCATCCGACCCGCTCTTGCGCTGGCTGTGCTACTGGTCCTTTACCACCAAATTCAGCATTTTGATCACTTTGTGCAAATCTGAAGACAGTATTCATTCAAACACTTTTCGATCCGTCAGGGTTTGTTTTAATTCATTACCTTCATGTATGCATGTCTCTTCATTGAATGAGGAATGGCATTTGGAGCTGCAACACAATGACAGAGTTTCTGAGGGCATTTTAAACCACACTCTCCCTTCTCAACCTGGCCAGGGATGCTGACCCGTTGCTTTGGGGAAGAGACGTGATCATCTCCTGGGCACTGCTCGTCTCCCACAGCACTGAAAGCATCACAGTTTGTTCTTTCTGACTTCCTGCAGACGGTCTAATTACATGAAAGAGCATCCCTCTCCGTTTGGTCAGAAGATGTATTCTTAGCTAAGTTTACCTAATGCTTTCCTGATTTGTGTGGGTTTTGCTCTTTCCCCCCCCCC
>VYZV01039449.1:104363-118016 GCA_013401275.1 Pandion haliaetus | reverse complement strand
CTCACACTTATGTTACAGTTGGGGAATAAAATGAAATGCACATTATTACATGAACGTTACTGCAGTATAAAATCCTACCAGGACAAGTTTTATGTATGTCTGTATGTAAAAATAGGTGTGTGTGAGATAGCGAGATATGTGTTTATAAATTACACACACTATGAAAAATACTTAAGTATTATATTACAACTATATACATTCATTAGAAAGAAACTGATTAACCCCTGTGAAGGAGACAATGCAGCAGCCGTTATCAGTTCTTTGGCATCCAGGAAACGAATGCTATTTTGTGTCTGAAGAGGAAGAAAATCTTCTCAGTATTCCCTTGCTTCTTGAAATTGCTTGTAGTAGTCTTCGTCTGAAGGGTTTTCTGTACACTTCTGCCCATTGTTCGGAGGCCGTGCTTCATTGTATCGGCTCCAGTCACCTTTGCATATAATCCAAGGCAGAATGTCCACTTTGTAATGGAGTTCTGCTGAGAATTCGATGCTGATCAGGTTTGGTGTACCTGCCCCTTTCCCTCTGGTAATCAGCTGCATATTATCATCATAGCAGCAGTGCTGTGCTGCAAGTGTTGTGCTTTCCAAAGAGAGCATGGAGCGGATGCAGTATCGTGCAGTGGGCTTATAGATCTCCAGTTTCTCCTTTGGACCACTTGCGTCTTTCCAGCGAAAGTTCTTCCTCTTAATTCGATCATAGATTTCAGCAGTGCTGTATGCAACTTCTCTGGGGTAGGAGCATGGGCAGCTGGGAAGATCATTGACCACTTTGTGCATGTATTTCTTCAAGAACTCGCTTTTGCAGCTCATCCATCTTTCACAGCTATCAGTATCTGTTTGAGGGCAGGAAATGGAAACTTAAGATACATTATGAAGCATCCCAGTTCATATGATCAGTGATAACAAATGAGTAAAGCGTAACTGTTCAGCACCAGTGCTCCGCTTAAGAAAGAGAGGGCAGTCAAAGCTTGCCTCCCTGCCGGCAATTTGTTGATGTGCTGTCTTGTGAGATAAAGAAATCACAAGTGTGACTGGCTTTAGGGCCTCGGGCAGTGCTTCTCTGAATTACAGCGCAGCACCATGCCAGCAAGAATCTTTGACACTTCTTCTACCTGGCAAATTCTAATTGAGCTGCCGATCTCGCCGTGCAGCACAAGAGACACTGTCATTGGTTTACAAGCAACAGAACTGAAATAGGGAAATCACAGTGATTTGACGCCGGTCTCCAGTTTAAACCCCTATTTTACACGCTCACCTTGTAAGAACAGCAGATTCAGATGTTGAAGGATTAAGTTTCTCATGACGCTAGAAATACCAAGATGGCAAGCAAGGCCTGCATTACTTTTTCTGAAGTTCATTATTAAGCCCTAATTCAGTCTTTCTTTTAACTAACAAATGATTTTTTCTATTTGGTCTCCATCTTCCCAAAGTGGTACTTCAAGCAGCTGTAGTTCAAACATGGAGACTGACACCTTAGCTGGCAAATGCAGCCAAAAGTGATTCAGATTCTAGAAGAGCATATGTGACATAATATCAGAGCACCTGTACACTAGGATGAGTTAATGGCACCAGAGCCATGATTTACAGCTGGGGTTAAAGAGATTTATAGACTAGTAGCATATTTAATACTGGTGCTTTATTATTTTGCAAGAGTCTTGGGAAAATCCAGTTAAATGTCTCCTACCTAAAACACTATTTAAGGTGTCTGTATCATGCTATAGGCTTTCAAAAAAACCCCTGCACATCTTGCTCCACACTTAGTGAACTTAGGGAGTTCTTAGGGAGTAAGGCAAAGACTGGGACCTAAAACACTTAGAGCAAGCATTCTTGCAAAATATTTACTTAGTGGTCTGTGTCCTGCTTTTCCATCTCCTTAGAGTCCTATCCCAGCTGCCATTAACTATTGTACTCTACCACCATAGGAGGGAGGTGCTGGATTACATTATTTATCCAGTTAGTCCAGCATCCAGTGTCTAAGAGTGGCCACCCTATGGTTTCACTGGAGGGATGAAACCAGAACATTATAGAGGTTGGGCTGAGTTTTAGATAGATCAGTATGAAGTCATGCCCTACAAAATTGCTTTGGCTAGCCCCACTGCAGCACACACGGTTTTAAAAGCTATGCATGCTCATAAAAGTCATCTTTTTTTTTTAAAAATGTAAGAGCTGTACCTAAAATGCTTTTACCGTATCTTCCATTCGAGGCTATTTCAGCAAAATGCTAAACAGTGTTTGATTTTTTTACCCCTGCATTAGTGTGGAGCCTTACAGCTCTTTTCTGAACTAGGACAGAGAATCACCATTTTATAATGAAAGAAGCACAGAAGTTTGCTAAGACTTAAGAGGAGAAAGATTCTATGACAGAAGCAAGCTAAGGTTCAGATCACAAACTTAAGCGAGACAAGAAATTGCCATTATTACTGACATTTTTAATGGGAAACTCAAAATCTTGGTCCCACAGCGAGAGTCAAAACAGGAAAATCTAAGTAAGTCTCTTATCTATTACTGAAAGATTGACTAGGCTGCTTACCAACTTCAAACAGTTTGGTGGCGTTGAAGTCTTCACTTCCTGCAAGTAAGCTCACTTCTGTGGCAGCTGTCCGGAAAGTATCTTCGATCCCTAAGACAAACACGTGTTAGCGGTGGTGGCGTTCTCCTATTAAAACAACGCAATCAACCGCCTCCCTGCCATCCCCTCCTTCCCCAGTTCTGCAATGTGCTTTTGTTTGGCAGGGAAGGAATCTGAGGTTGCTGCTGGAGGGAGTGTTCGTTTAAAAGTATAATGACCACGGAATCCATGGTGTTAGGAAGATAAAGCATTAACTTAGCCCAAAGGTCAAAAGTTTTCAAGTTTTAGAGCTCAGATTATATTTAGGCAACAAACTGGTCAGTTATGAACGCAGTGCAGGGACAGCAGTGAGGGAACCAATTTTGTTCTTCTTCTTCCCCATGCAAGGCTTGCCAGCATCTCCCCATAATCCAGGCAGGAACTTTGCACACACTTCCCCAAGAGCCACCTGGTCAGCTTTATGTGACCAGCGTCTTCTCCAGAGCATGTCTCACCAGTGACCGACAATATAAAAACAAGTGTCCTAACGGAAGCTCAACAGCCCTGGGTAAAACGTGACGTCTGAAGGAGACAGCCTTTGTGCCGCTTTCTAAAACAGAGACATGCCTGAAGACAGGTAAGTTCATATCCGTAGGTGGGCAACCATTTTTCAGGAAGTACGAGGAAGAATGATGCCATTACAAGAAGAATGGTGCTTGTTGGTCTCTCCTAGTGCTAGGGAGTTGAAAGGTGTGAGTAGGCGAGAGATAAACAACCTCTCCAATCAATCCCATCCCCCACCACCTGTAGCGATCAAATAAAATGTCAGGATCTTAAAATATCGGGATCTTCCAACAACCTCCAGTTAAGTGTCTGCTATCAGTAGAGAAAAACAGGGATTGCTGGAAAATGTGTTAATTGACCTTGCCAAGGTAAACATCCTTTCATCGCTGCTTTGGTTTGGCCTACCCACCAGCCTACTGTTTCCCTAATGTTTCTGTGCCATGTAGCCTTAAAACAAATGTCTCTTCCCTGCATTTGAACAGGTTGGGATTTTTTTTTTTTTTCCTCTCCACTGAATTAAAGACCTCCAAAGGGAGCAGAAAGCTCTTTAATATGTGATAACTATATGGTTAATAATGAAGTCTGTTCACCATCTATCTTGCCAATGAACTTTCTCCTGATCTCATGAACTGGTGCGTAATAGTGGCTTGCAAAGCTTCAAAACAGCCTCAGGCCGCTTTTCAATAAAATTATCATAGGGTTTTGCCTTAACTCCAGCAGTAGATGCAGAATAATAGATACCCAAGAACCCATTACAAGGCAGTAATTCACTGCTGGAATTATAAACAGCAGAAGCTGAGCTTTGCCCTTGTAATTTTAAAAATGTCAGCACAGCCTCAAAGAGTGAATATATTTTGCTTGCTGATCGTTGGGGGTCTGTTGTATGACATAATGTATTCTTTCAAGTTTGCCACCGTTTGATGCTAGCTGGTAGTAAATACTAGAGAATATAACTGGGGGCTACATGCTTTCTTTTGGAATTAACCCCTTATTATTGAGGTTTTAGGGTGTAGAAGAGCATCCAGAAACGTTTTTCTCCTGAACTGCCTAGCGGCCATTACCTCGCAATGGATGCATGCGTCTACCTGCGAGTGAGAAACTTCTCTCCAACTCTCTCACTGAGGCTCCTAAGTCTTCTCTCCAGCACTACTGACATTTCACTTCCCATCCAAAAAAACTGACCTCCAGTTTAAGAATTTCTGCCTTTCTGAGTCATTAAGTAAACTCAGTGAAATGCACACCCCCACGGCATGTGTTCTTACTTCTCTCCAATCTTAGGAAGTAACAAAATTGCACATATCCCATGCGTTGTCGCGACTGCTGCATCACTGCACTACAAACTAGCCTAAATCCAAACACACAACAGCATTTAAAGAACATCATGGGAAAGTTTTCCATAGCAGCTTTACATTTTTTTGATGTAGGTTTGAGTGCTCAGCCCTGCTTTCACCGAAGTGAAAACTGCATAATGCTAAGGACACCTCTGTTACTGGCATTTAAATGTCAGTGCCTGTAGATGGGTAGGAGCTCAGGTGAGGCTCCTTAGCCACGTTTTCTGAACACGTTCAAGCCAAAACTCTACATGCCTTCGTCCCGTTGTGCACAGCTGTTGCAGGACCAAACTTGCTGCTTTATAATTCTCCAATCATCAAGCAACATGTCATGAAGCAGAGATGACATTTCCACCTTAACATTCACTTTCTAGGACAGGTAATTTTGTATCTTAGTGCCCAATGAACCCAAAATCTCTGGAGTGAAATGCACAGCAGGTATTGAAAGTATTTTTTTCATATTAATACACATGGAATCTTAAAGCAACTCTGTATACATCAGGCACAAAACTTAAAAGCCATGTAACTGGGGGGGGAGCTGTTTGTTCACTACAGAGGCATGCCCATTCACTGCACAGCAAAACATGAGCTCGCTGAGGTGACATTCAACCCAGATGTTTTGAAATTCTAAAATTAATACAAATTTGTTTCAAGAGAGTAGATTACACCCTTTGGAATACAAAACGTACTGTGCACAAAAATGACTGCCGTAACCTAAAAAAAGCCTGTATTTGTCCTTTAAGTCCCAGGGGATAGCAGACTGCATCTAGCAGCGTATTATTACTCGCAAAGAACCTGCCATTTCATAAATGGCCTTGAAAACCAGCGTGTCTCTTCCCACTGAAACTCCTACCCAGCCAGGGAACAAACAGGCCCTGGGCTTTGTGTCCAGGAGGGCTCTCCTACCCGCCCTCGACCGCCTCTCCCCACTCCCCTCAGACAGCATTTCCCGTGGACATGATCACACCTGGGCAGTTGGGCCTGTCGCAGGTCCGTGACTCGGTGGCAGTGCAGGCATACCCGCAGGACCTCGTCCGCTTCTGATTGCCACTCCCGCAGGTGACGCTACAAAGGGACCACGGGCTCCAGTCTCCCTCACCATCAATGTAATCTGTGTAAGAACAAAGATGAGGAAGGAAATGAAGAAACAAAACTTCTACTACACAAAACTACTGTGTAGTGGTTTTTATTAAGAAGGCAAAACAAGAATGGAATCCAGATGTCTCTACCTGAAGCTTGGGCTAAATGCCAGGCGTAAGCCTGCTGCTTAAATGGTTTTCACACTTGATGCTCCTTAGGGAAATGCACGCAACATTATTTGAAAAAATATTTCCTTTCTCTTTTGACCTTTTGGCAGCTGAGAATCCTCAGCTGCAAAGCTGGGTCATGAACTAACAGTACACATCTATTCACATAATTTCCCTGTATATAGGAATATGTTTTCTGACCGCAGACTAATCAGGCACAGGATGAATTAAGCTGTCTTTTTCTTCTTTTCAAAACACACAGCAATAGCCCAACAATACTCAATTAATTTTTAGGACACAACGAGTAGAGTTGGACTACGACGGGAGGCTGAGGGTCATGCGTGAAAATTGCAATCCTGTTTTTCAGTCCCTTGAACAGGAAACAGATATTACAGGAATACTGCCATGAATATAGGGAACTGCATATGCATCTTGCACCCAGAACAACATGCAATTTGTAGTGTTTCACATGAATTATTAAATAACGTCAAACCTGACTGTTTACTAGCAGGAACCTTCTGAAAACAAAACACGACTTTATTCTCTTCTGGTAGACAGCCAAGGACACACGCTATTGAGTCTGCACCGACGTGGCTCGGTGCCACTGTAAGTATCTAAACCCCTTAGAACTAGTCTTCTTTGTTTGCTGAGTTACCTGTTGCGCGTCCCACCTTGTGAAGGCCACCAAATGGAGCCCATGAACCAAACCCAGTTTTCTTGCCTTCCCACTGGCCTCCCCAGCTGAGTGCTGTCTCTCGCTAGGGAGTGTCTGGCTTAATGGATTTCTCTGCAACCTACAGGAGATATTTAACTGACCCTGTGATCATAACTTGCAGCCTTTGCTCATCTGGGTTAAACCAGCACTGGTAGCAAAGAAAATACGGGTTTAGTGACTCTGAGCCAGCCCTGCCCTATAGCTACAGGCTGAACAGGCGAGACACAGGCGAGACACACGGACAGACCCCTGTCTACACCGGCCTCTGTGCTACACGCGATTCCTGCTCCCCCCCCCCGCCACTGCCATGCTGTCTGTGGGCTTCCTGAGCTGGTTAGTAGAACATGTAACTTGATTTGTACCATATGTAATGACTGATGACAACTCTGTGGGGTGCTATTAAACATTTATTGCCAGGAGTATGGGAAGGTTATATATCTCACTTGTAGCAAGCTGCCTAGATGCGAGTTCCTCGTGGCAGGGACCTTATGTGCTTTTCCTGCTTTTCTTATGCTGCTGCCGATCGGGAAGCCACCACACTTGAATCAGGTGTCCATGGTGCGATGTGGGTAGGAACATGGCTACCGTCTGTGTGCAAAGACCCACAATTCTGGGATTTGCCAACAGGTGGGCACTACAGCAGCCTGAAGAGGCACAAGCCTTCTTAGGAAAATGTGATCTGCCCTCTCTCCCTGGCCCTGCTCTCCTTCCCAGCTCTTTTCCAACTCTGAATTTTTTTTCTCCACGTGGCTGGCGAGGAAGAGGGAGGGTGAGCATGTGCAATGCTTGTCAAAGAGCCCAGCCTGGGAGGCCCAGGAAGGGCAGGCAGAGCCATGCGGTGCCTTTTGGCAGGGGCAGGACGAGGGAGACGAAGCCATGAAATGTGTGAACAGGTCAACGGGTGGAACTAACATAAAAGCCCCATATGGGCAGGATCTGCTGCTACATTCTCCTGGCCGAGGCCAGTGGCACACGACATTTTAGGATAGTCAGAAGGCCAGGAGTCTTCTCCGATTAGCAGGGTGCTCTGGTGTACGGCAGAGAGCCCTAGGGTAATTTTTAGGCCTACCTACCTAGTTTTTATACTGCACTATGAAACACACAGTACCTACTATTAAACATACCACGTTAGATTTTCAGCTGGGGCTCAACCCGTTCTTCCTATTTTTTATATTTGTAATTCTTACTATTTCTTTTCTACCACAATTATTTGTAAAAGCAATTTTATTTTACCTAAATGAATAACTACCTTATATATGAATTCTTGGCAATAACGTGTGCCCACAAATAAATGCAGGTGCAAAAAGAAGGCATAGACTTTAATCTTCTGGCACAAAATTTAATACATATATATATGTGTTTAAATACAGCATTCCATGAGAAGGCTCTCAATTGTTAAGGCTCTAGGACTTAGTTAACCAAAACAGGGGAAAAATTAAGACTGAATCAGTGCATGAGAGCCACTCTGCAGGACCTAGGGAGTGCAACAGAAGTGCCAGGATAAGAGTACTGTGGCTTTGAAACCCTGCTCTAACTAAAAATCTGTATTTACATACAACTTAAATCTGAGATGCTCTGAGCTACCTGTGAGCACGTATTAGTTCACTTCCCTTGAGTCATTCCTGTGGGGATAGTCACAGCCCGTTGGGGCAGTAGATAACTGTAGCTCCTCTCTGTTTCTAGTTTCTGCAACTGTTTCATACAACAAGCTGAAAACAATTGTTTTCACCATGACACATCTGGAAGAGAATTACACACGCAAATACACAATGTTCCTGCTGCATATGCCACTCCCCACACATGCACCAACATAATTCATCTTATTTGTGTATACACCAAATACTACCATGTTTTAGATCTTGCTTATTTATCCAATAATTATATTTTGGTTCCCAAACCACCGCACGATTCTAAATTTGTATTTATCCTTACTCTAAAAATAAACATGAAACCTTATTTCCTTTGCTTTTAAAAAAAGTACACTTAGGACTAAAAAAAGGTCCTCTTATGGGATAACTGGTATGATTTTCAAGATTATAGACTTACTAGTGGAATGTAGCTACCACAGTACAGCTTGTGCATCTGCACAGATTTGTATTTAAAAGTTGATGAACAAAAGCCACATGTTGAAAAATTCTGTTTTGCTTGGCCTACTTTCAGCGATGCCTCACCATTCTCATTTCCCCCAAACTCATTTTTACAATCCCAAGATGCCCATAAGAGGCCTGGAATGCAAACTTACCATACTCTGGCTTCTCCTTGGACTCAAAGGTCCGGTGACTGGGTGCATGACTATCCCACCCACCGAGAGGGTTTAGGAAGTTGCTGTCCTCAGTAGTGCTGTCATACTTGTAGTCCTGGTCACCGCTGCTCATGCGAGTCAAGGTGGAGGACCTCTGCCACCAGTTTCTCCAGTCAGGCGATGGGACTGGCCAGCTAGGCTTGCTGCTCTCTTTCTGCAGATCCTTGTCTGTCTCAGTGTCGGGGCCATCCACCACTTCAATGGTAACCTAAGGGATTCAAAATAGACCAGCCTGTCTGTCAGTATCTCCTCCTAGTCAGTGGGAAACTTTCTATACCGCGAAGACAAATGGCTGGTGTTGCCTTGCAAAGGGGCTGTATAATACTGTAGGGTTTGCATGTTGTAAACCATATGCGGATTACTGAGCTGAGATATGCAGGGGCTGAGTGATTCCTTCTGCTACCTCTGCTTAATCAGACTTGGAACAAAGGCTAGGAAAAGTCCCGCACAAAATAATAACCCATGCTGTGCCTAAAACCTTTGCGGCAGAATCTTCTGCCTTAGGGTGAAAAGATGTTTAAACCCAAACAAACATACATGACCAGGAAAAAAAAAAAACAAATCTGTTATTCTAATTACGCTGAGGCTGAATTTGAGGCAAGCATGAAGCACACCAGTGTGCAGAGCCCGTTCCAAGGACTTGGACTGGCCCAAGACAGGGCTGAGGAAGTCCACGAGCGTGAAGGTGGAAGACGCAGAGCCCGGGGTCTCTGCCGGCCTTGCATCTGCCTTGTCCCTCTGGCGGCACCTCAGCCCGTCCCCTCCCACAGTCTCCCGCTAGTACCAGGATTTCCATCGCACAACGGTGTGGGCTGTCACTGCTGTGTGAAACCACACTCGGCAGTGATAAGAGCCAGCAGTTCTTTCAACCACTGCCGAGTAAGTCACTCGCTGCTAAGCCCTCTGAAGTAGATTCTCTTTCTGTGCTGGAGAGAGTAATGATATACAACCCATTTACCGTCTCTACAGAAGCCCAGAGCCAACGTTCAAAGTTTGCTGCCCAATTCCCTCACAGACATCATGAATGTAAATATAATTCTGCATAGGAACAACCCTTGATTACTCCTTTTCTGTGCTGAACAATGTGTAATTATGAAACTCTGGGATAAATACTGTGCGCACATATAGGTGGCTATTTAGGTAGAAATAGGAACTAGCAATCAGAAACCTTGGCTCTATGAGTCACGCAAGCGTAGCGTGGCCACAGATAAGTCATAAAATGCTCTGATGCTTCATGCTAATGTGGTTCCGTGGTTACGCTGGACTGGCTAAACAACCATGATACAGAAGCGACTATCAGGTATACCTATAATGTTTAATAGGTACAGAGGTATTCTTCATGTTTTATAGATTTACAGAGCAGTCTTTCAAGACAGTGCTCCATGAAAATTGGGCTGTGTAAAACCAGGAAAAACAGAATAATGTACTATTATGCTAAAAGTAACTTACCTGGCTCTATGGATTTGCATTTTGGATAAAAGCTTTAGTTTTATACAATTGCTATTTGTAGAAGCACAAGACACACATGAGAAAAAGAAAGAAAAGAGTGTCCGTGTTTCTTCAGCTACCTGTGATCCACAGAGGAGTGTGACACAGGAAGCAAAACAGAACTGCTGCTGTAGCTTCGTAGCTACAGACACAGCTGCACAGACAAGACAATGCCCACACATCCTTTTTTGGAGAAAGGAGATTTTGCATCTATTTCATGCTTTGCATTTGACCATAGACCAAGCCATTGAAATGAAACAACTTTGAGGCTACTAAGAAGCTCCACTGGGAGAAAGAGCAAGACCAAGGGAAAGTGCAGTTGTCAGCCTAATAGCATCTTTACACAAGAGATATTTTACTCCCAGACTAAATATGGAACTGGTATGATTACTTCATTAAGCCCCGCTTTCTACAGACCAAGAATTAAAATGGATTTCATAAGTTTGAAAACATCAGGGTTAGTTCAGGGATTCGAAATTGTTGCATCTATCCAAGCAAAACAGAGTTTTCATAATAAGTGAAAGGAAGTAGTGTTACTGAGCGGCTAACACTGTGCACTGCTGGCCAGTCGCAGGGCTTTAGTACTGCCCACGTGAAAATTAGTATGATCCTAGTACTTTAGTAGCAAGTATTTTTAACACCCAATTTGTAAGCAATGACTCAGCAAAGTGAAAAAAAACCCCAACAACAAAGCAAAAAACAAAACCAAACCAAATCCTCTCATAAAAAAGGGCACTTGATAATCATTCCATTTGGTTTGGTAATCTGTAGTTGTATGATAGCGAATCAGCATGAACTCGCATTATTTCAGCCAGGTACAGTTTGCAGAACCATAGGGATTCAATTTAAAATACTTACTCAGGATGTCAAGTCAGTTTAAGCAAAAGAGGGTTTGTAGGGACAGAGAAACTTCTGTTGAGCTGTATGCTACGCAGGGGAAGAGAAGCAGGTGTAACGCACAAACTTCCAGGGTTGTAAGACCTCATCAGACCTCCAGCAGCACTGCCACTAACTTACTTTCAAGACATGTCTGCGCAATCGGATATCCCTCTTCAGTTTGTTTTTGCTACCAAGGAGGCTTATTACAAAGGCCTTTAAAATGAGTTTTCCAACACGCAGCCCATTTAAAAAAACAACGTAACAAAAGCAAAATCCAACGTGGCGTTAAAACCATAGAGTGAAAGAAATTCTGTAAAGGATCCTGAGATTGTCTGAACTGCCGCTCTTGGAAATAAAATAAAAAAAAAAGACAGCTTCGTTTGACTCTAGTTCTGTTTGTTTTCGGGGACTCAGCTATGCTCTGCCCAGCCCGATTTAACTCTAATGGATCTTCCAGTGGCAGTGAGGAAATCGGTGAGTAATCCTAGTAATCCTTCCGCGGTATGACCCTAAAGTTAGGGCAGAGGTGTGAGAAGAGGCTGTCGCTTTGGGCAAGCAATTGCTCCCCTATCCCAGTCTAAAATTTTGAAGAATCAGGATTCACTGAATTCTTCACAGTATTTACAGATAAACTTAACAACATTAGCCCATGACTATAGAAATACATATACATATACATGAGACATATATGTCATACACAAACAATGTATCTTGTTTGATCAGTTTCTATACTGGGGGTTCTTTATAAAAAGGAAAAAAGAAATCAGATCTAGAACTAGACTCATTAAAAACAGGCATTTAAAGCAGCCCTTGAAAAGCTTTCATGCTGTATAACTACTCCAACAAAAACATGTTCTCTCAAAAATTAGAAAGTAGACCTGGTTTAGTATTTCTATCTTGGGGACTGTTTTAAAGAGTTGATTTTCTCTGATTTCTTCTTCCAGTGATTATCAAAACTGTAAAGATTATTTACTTTTTTCTCAAGCTTCCCAAGATGTCTGTGGTAACATGGTTCTTGTATAAATCCACAATTATCTCCAGAAGTATTCAAACCTAAAATGAAGCCACTTCTTTCATGGTTGTGTGAGCTATAAATAAGGATGTTCCTCTAAAAACAATTGGCATAGGTACATTAAAACAACAGATTTGCAGTCAATTTCTAATGAAACAAATGTATCAAGCACAGATGTCTTGAGACACCAACATCCAATTGTCTCCTGGCCAAAAATATACAGAAGATAAATATTATCCCTGCCTGTTGGACTGCACAAAAAGTTCTGTGTACTCCGTCCTGTTTACTGAGACAATGTTTCTGAATTCACTTCAACGGCGTAAACATTGCCCTAAGCAACTGGAAGATTATGTTTCAGGAAGAACTACATTTGCAATTTCATGCAAGCAGTGGATTCTATGACATTTCTACCCTCTGTTTCCTTCATGCAACTGATGCAAATTTTCAATGCAGAACTTGCCATTCCATAAAGGTGGATATGTGCAAGTCAGCAATGAGATAACTATAGTAGCAGAACAGAAATGAGTTCATTATAAGATACTGAAATGGTAAATTTAGGTTTACACCACATAACAAGTTCAGTTAAAATTTTATCAGTAGTGACACCAATTTACTTCCAGTTATGTCATGACAGCTCACTTAGAACAGTTTTCTGGACTTGATGAAAAGTGAAGGACCCTCAAATTTGCTGGGAGCAAAGAAGACAATATGACTCAAACCCTGAAATTTGTTTCTGACGTTGTCAATCCTATTTGCACTCTCTGATGGGCCCAACTGAACCCCAGAATTAAAAATCTGGTCTGAAACCCAGCTCTGAATTTTGCACTCTGCAGCAAGCTCTTGTTATGCCATGACATTAAGAATCCTGCACAGAGGTAGTAACAGCTCTGGTATTGAAAATGGTTTCACCATGGCCCTCTGGCACCCTGCTCTGCCTAGACTAGTCTCTCCAGCTTGCTAAGAGGACTAGCTAGCTCCTGGCAAGGCTACACTCTGCTTCCAGTGCTGCAGCTAGGGAAAACTGCTTTGCTACTACCTTAAACTATTAAGCCTTATAGGCATTACAAGAAATAAGCACTACTGGAGGCCTCCAGTTCTTACTGTGCTAGGTTAGAGCTGAGATGTACTGGTCAGAGCTCAGTATTACAGGGACTGCTGAGCCTTTTGTGATGATACCGAGAGGGCGTTGCTTTCCAATGCAGTGAAACCAGCAGCTTCAAATGACAAATATAAATGCTAGCTAAAAACCACATCTAATAAAATGTGTTAAAAGTGACATGTGATACTGTCGTGGTTTCGGTTTCAGCCCAGCCGGTAACAAAGCACCACGAAGCCTCTCGCTCACCCCCCACCCCCGCACCTGGCCACGTTGGGATGAGGAGAAAATACAAAGGCAGGCTCGTGGGTCGAGACAAGGACTGGGAGGGATCACTCCCCACTTATGGTCACGGGCAAAAGACAGGCTCAACTTGGGGAAGAAACAAAATCCATTTAATTTACTACAAATCAAATAAAAAAACCCCAAGGGTATTAGGAAGGGAAACCAAACTTCAGAACACCTCCCTCCC
>VYZV01039449.1:78389-96550 GCA_013401275.1 Pandion haliaetus | reverse complement strand
GTGTGCGGGTGTGGGGTGGGGGGTCGATATTCTTCTCTTCTCTGTTATTTCACATGTTTATACTTCACACTATTTATTTTTAGGTGTACACACTTTGTACTCCTGATTGCTTTTGGGAAAGCAGTGTTGCTTGCCTTCCTTTAAAAGCTAGGTCACTTCACTCTGAACTACTGACTCAGCTTCTTTGAAGTTACATTTCTAATTCAGGTACATTGGTTTCTTACTCAAATGATGCATCTGCTCTAAATATTTTAAGATAAATCACTTTTTTTCCTTCATTTAATGGGATTATTCACAACTTTTAAACTTTGCATTAAGATGATTTTAAGAGGTTACTCACGCTTGCTGTCAACTACAGTTCTGCTGCCCCATGGGATCAGATATTTATAGTTCCTAACACAAAACCCACTTAGGATTCCTGAGTGTTCTACATGTGGACAGTATATAAGGGCAGGAACACATTATACATAGCTGTGTGACAAGGCCATGTAATAAACCCTAGAGAGAAAGAATCTGCCATATTGTTTGTATTACAGAATAACACACCTTGCCACACCCATCACTGAAAAACGGTAGGGCAGTAATTCAGTATGTATCAATGTCTTTGTGTCCATCTATAAACCAGGGAAGAAGGCCAATTCACAGGGATTTTGGAAGGATAACTTTAAATGTTGGTGATCCAGGTGGGACTTGTACCATGGCAGGGTTCAAGGCACCAAGAGAGAACGCTGCATGCAGGAAAGATTTGCTACCTGATACTGCAGTTTATCATTTCAATAATCAAATGGGTATTTTAACTCCACCCATTGCCTTCCTATTTCGTTTCTCCCTCTGTCACAATAGACATTAGCTGCAGGGAAGTGTACCGTTTCTCTTCCCCACAGAGAAGTTAAACAGAAATGGGAATTTATAAAAACACCAAACTAGGGAAAAAAGGAATTTCTCTGCATTTTTAGCAAGTAAGGGATCCATCTCCCTCCTCTCTTCCTTATTTTAATCCCATTTCCAGTTCTGGAAATACAACCAAGACAGAGAGCAAGTGAAGAATGACAGGAGCTACAGAAAGTATTCTGGAGCAGCCGCTCTTTATCTGTCCTTCATATTTCTTACCATCCTTCATTCCCTCCCCACTTGCCAAACTAAGGGCACATTTGCAAGCACTGCTAATTAAGGAGTTGAAAGAATTTGGGAAAACTGATGCAACTTGCATCCCTAACAGCTCCAAGACAGCAAGGGAATCTATTACTAAATCCCTGCTGCAGCTACATTGCTTTTTTATTTCTTGCATACTCCTTTGAAATATCTTGCAAAATGATCTTGACAAGAGGTCTTGAATTGAAAACTGACAGTCTGTCAATGCACTTTCATGATGCACCTGTACAGCATCTTCAACCACCAGGAACAAGGAACGTTTATTTATTAGGAAACTTCACAGACGCTATAAAAGATTATATTGCTATCAGAGACAAAATGAGGCCTGGGGCCTTCACAGAAAACCATTATAGCCATTAGGACTGGTTTCATTTCCCACCTGCCTAAACAGATTGTTTTGATTTTGAAGGCTGTCGTGTGTTTCCAGGTTAGTGCTAAATGATCACTTTAAAATTAACCAGCCTGGGGAGGCTGAGTAACACACTGGGATACTACATGAGACTTTCACCTCTGCAGATCCAAGATCTGTAATGAACTTGAGTGATCTAATTCCTGGGGTTTTTTTGGGTTTTTTTTTTTTGGTCTATCATGACTATAAGCAGCACAGGACCTAGCAGGAAGAGGTATGAGAACAGTGTTAGACAAGCAGACAGTGAAGTTAACAGCTGAAAAGCATTATCAGAGAAACACGGAGAAAAATTTCTTTTATGCTTAATGCCACATAGAGTCCAGGCAGTCAGAAGACCTCTGTTCTGTTCTTAGCTCTTTCTCATTTAACAGGCAAATCACTTGGGTTCATATTTAATTTCTGTGTGACTAGCTGAAAGCATGTGGTGACACTGAGCCTCACAGCTCTGGTTCACTCCAAGGAGTCACTGATGGTTTGTATCTCCGGAAGAAGTCAGACCAGAGGGGTGTCACATCAAGCACTCAGCTACTGAGACACTCTCATTTTTTCTTAAAATATGCTTGTCCCTCACATTCACATATATCAATGAAGTGAATGGCCTTACTTATCTTTAGAAAGCTACACAAATTAGTTGTTGCAATAATTAATAGCACATTCTAGATAATCACTGTTCATAAATCATTTAAAATGGACTACATTGGCTTGCATGTACACAACTGCTTTCACTAAAGGGCTCCAAAATATAGCATCTGCTTTAAGCATTGTGTAAACAGAAGATTAATCACTGATTACAGCTGGTAATTAAAAAAAAAAGAAAACCAACAACCCCCCAAAAAGAGTTCTGTTAATCAGGGTCTTTTTTTTAATAATTCTCTATTTAGTCTAGCAAAATTAGTAAAATGACATTGTATCCAGTTCTTTCTAACTTGCAGGACATCTGCATGTGTGACCAAGTGGCTATGGAAAGACCAAACCTGGTCAACCCACAGGGCACTGTTACGGGACACATTAGCTTCAGGGGCTCTATGGCTCTTGCAAATGGTTTTGGTTTTGTGGAGAATAGGATGGAGTCGCAAGTACTGTTGCAACTAGGACAGCAGAAATAGAGTAGACATGTTGATTTGCAGTCACTGTTGGAGCAGAGGTCTTCTGTAGACAGCTTAAATGTTGGGTGCCAGTAGCAGCACAATTAGGCAGTGAGGTGCTTGGGATGCCCAAGTATATGTATACCCAGCCCACCACAGCTGATTTTCTGCCTCACGCTGAAATAGCTCTCGGGAGCTGCGTACAGCAGAAGCAGGATCTGAAAGCATCTGGGCACACTCATCTCAGAATCACAGCTTTTGAATTTTAGTGTTTTTACACTAAAAACTTCTAGCCCTCACAGCTACACAGAACACCTTGAGAACTGAACATGTAGCCAGGACTTACGCTACGACTGCAGAGATCCTAGGGCAGCAGCGTTGAGGCCCTCTTCTCAGCTAAGGTCTAGTAAGTCCCAGACCACTCTTTCGAGGCACGTGGCCAACACTACGACAGGACCCTCTGCAGTGGAGGAAAAGGCTGTTGCCTTGTTGAACCATCAGAACTGATATATCCTGAGTGCCGGAGCAGCCCTACTGCCATTCCTCCCCTACTGAGCCTGTTTATTCACTTGCAGTCATCAAGCTTTGGTCCATTCTTTGTTCAGTCTCTGGTTGGGAGTTTCTCTCACCAAGCTCCCTGTCTCTTCCACACCGTTAGTAAACAGTGGGTCCGCATCTGAACTGCTCTGGCAGACAGTGTTTTTTCCTCAGAGCTTAAGGAGAAAACCAGCCATATTATACTCAGATCTGGCAACCTTTTGCTACATGTTGCGGACACACATTTCACAGCAGAGCTATTTTTTATGTTGTTGTTTGCTTGTATTTCATGTTTTCCTTCAGCTGGAAAATACAAACAGTATGGTTCAGCTTCGAGGTGAAGAACTACCAGTTTGTATAAACACTTTGATAATAAAAAGGATTTAGTGGTGATTACAGCTCAATGTCTGCTGGAAAAAACAGAGGCCCTTTAGCGAATTTTCTAACATAGCACACACTGATGCTTTGTTCTTCAGCAGGTACTCAGCCATCCATGGGATGGCCAAGCGCACAGAATTAATATTGTGTAGGGCTTGGACAGATGTTTCAGTTGCCCAAGCTGGTGGTAAACATTTAGTTGTTCTTGACAACTCTGAAGGTCTTCCCTGTAATCACTGCCTGGCTGGAGCTCTCCATACAGGATGCGTTGATTTAGTGGTTGAACAGGCAAAGGTACAACTGAAGAGTAGCTCAACTATTCCACTCCAATAACCTGTGGTGCCAAAATGCAAATTCTTTGAAAGTTCCAATTCTTTTTAGGCTTTATTAAATACTTGCATGAAATCAGTAGTATAATAAAGCTTTAAATAGAATCCATTTATACCACGGCTAAATTTAATTGAACAAGTCTAATCTCACCCATCATTTGAAATCTGCATCATAATTTACACATCAGGTTCCAACAGAAAAGGAAAATCTGTCTTAAGCTGCAATCAGAACTGCAAAAGCAAAGGAAATCCAGAATATTAATACTTTTTGCACACAACTGTTTGGTCAGGCTTTGCAGGCTAGCACACACAAAGTCAGTGTAAATGAAAGAGAACAAACATACATCTGAAATTATTTTCATGGGTTTTAAACTAGGTCCTTTTGCAAGTTTATTCCACTAAATCACTATGGCTAGGATTTCACTAGGTGAACCAGCTTTAATAAACAAAGGTTTCATCTCTCCCTAGCCAAAAGAGTAACCTTACTTGAAACCTTTTCAATTTCCAAAGTTGCCTTCAGCTGTTAGTTTCCAAGAAACAGCTATTCCCAGCCTCTGTGTCTCCCTCTCATATGCCACTGAATATCCACCCTATGCTTTCAAAAGTGTCTATGACTCTGGCTGTGTTAGCTGGCAGATGTTTTTAGAGACTAGAAAGTGTTTAGTCCCTGTGGACTAAAAGTTACATGATGACTTCATCACATAAGCAAAAGCTAATAACGGGAAAGCAAGAAAGCAGACAAGTGTTATATTCCAAAAACATGATGTTTCCTGTGCTTCTGGCAATACTACTTCTGTGCCTGAAAAAAGGCAAATCACTTGAGTCTTGATGCTCAAAACACGCACACCATCGAATCACTGCGAGAATAATTTACTTCACCCTCCCTTAGCTGCCTTCCCCACCAATACTCGTTTTTCTTTGGATGGAAGTTAGAGGGTGAAGGCAGAGGAAAGGCAGTGTTTGTTTACATTCAATATCTATGCACCAACTGTACGCCTCACAACACTCTGTGGGAGGGGTTCTTATTACACCCAGGAGTTTACAGCAAAACAGCAGCAGAAATCTGAGTGGCTGCCTCAGGACCACGCACCTCTGCTCCTGCAGCGAAGTATTCTTTCAAGCCCGAGTGTACAGTTTTACCCTCTCCATTTAGAAAACTTCGGAGACTGACACACGAGCAACTGGAAGTCATTAGTATAAATGGCATCTGTACATGCAGTGCAATAACTGTCTTATTTTTGTATCAAGACATCAGCAGTGGACATTATGCCCTCTCTCTACATCTCCGTGAACTGCCCTAATGACAGAACAAGAGAAAGAAACAAGAGGAAGCAGATACACAAGAGAAAGGCCTCCCTCCAGTGACATTATGGGGAAGAAGAGCAAGCAAGTAGATCCACAGTACACTGTGACAAGACAATGTGAAGACCCTTCTCTGTTTAAGAGGGAAGAGGGAACAGATTTGCCCTGGAGAGAAGCGTGGGCTTTTTGTATTATGAATTCTATGCATGTATATATAAATTTTCTTAGAACAGTAAGGGAGGGGGGCTATTTCCTAGAGCTGATTAAAGAAGCATGACTCGATTTTCAATTTCAAACGACTCGGGGGGCATTCCAATCGACTGCAGACAGGAAATGAATACCATACATGCACTGAACAAGGCAGATGCTTTTGAATCTGACACTTAGGTGAAAAGAAAATATCTTCATTTCTGTCTCCCCTCCGCCCCATGATCACTAGTTAGTTCTGAGCTATTTTTAGGATAAATGGTTTTATTTTTCAAACTTGTTATAATCTTAGCATGTGCCTGAAGCCACCCAGACGCCACTGACAATAAACTGCATGGAGCAGGCCAAATGCATCTTTAGATTAGTCCCAGCAGCCAGACGCAGCAGCAAGGTAGAAGAGGAAAGATAAGGAGTTCAGGTTTCAGATATTCTAACCTCCTCTGTTAGAGGAACAGAGATGGGACCCTAGCTGATATGCCAGATCACGGAGAGTTGTTTCTGTACAAAGAGAGATTCCAACGCATATACAGCAGACACACTGCAGAGCAGGTTGGAAGAGCATTTCCTGGTAGGCTGTGGCACAGAACTCACTTCCAGCTACTTAACTGTGCTAAGAGCTAAATATATATCTTTTCTCCTCATATGGCTCTTACAAGTAAACTGCAATAATTGCCATGGGGAAATTATGGGGTTTCTAACCTGATTGCAATGTAATTGTGGCTCTTTTTATCAATGGCAGCAGTGTGTATTAGGGAATTGGCATATACAGCTCCTTTCCCCCACTTAGACCATACACGTGCAAACACACAATTTCAGCTGCAAACTCCTCTTGTATTTTATTGTGGGAAGACTTAAATAGGATAAAGAAAAAAAAATCAGGGAGGTGGTATTAATATGGCCCCTACTCTGATGTTATCCAAATAATTAGTTCATTTTATTTTCATGTGAAGACTGCCATGGCTATGTTCCTAAGAACATGAAAAAACGATTCTCTTAGGAGACAGGACAAGGAGAAAGAGGGATGGGTAGGTGAGAAAGGCAGGTCTGATTTACATTATTCAAAAAGCCATGAATGCTAGATCAAAGAAGAGCAAGAATCAAATTCACTGCCACTGAAGGATTTCAGCAGCTTTTTTCAGAGCTATTGATCCCTCAAGGGCAAACTCTTTCAAACACTAGGTGATGCCTCTAACTAGCCAGAACTCCCACCTTATACTGGCTAAGCCTCACATAGTTCGCTTTCATCAGCTGGCATAGTAGGGAAAGCAGAGACAGCTAAGACACTGCTGTATCTGGGCCTAATGAAGGAGACATACAGCAGAGCGCAGAAATAGCATGTGTGCATTTTCTGTGCCAGATGTTGCCTTTTTAATGGCCATCATGGTAGATGTTAAATAAAAGAACAGATTCCTCACCGAAGAGCTGTGTGTTTGGTGACCACCAATACCGTGGAGTGCTTTGTCCCACGACAGAATGCGGTCACCCTGGTGAAAGCCCTGGGCAGGGTTTGTTTGCTCAGCACTGACTTGCTGATAAATACAAAATCACCTCATATTTTGTTGTGGGATGAAGGTGGGACAAGACATCTAAGGAGCTATCGCCGCTCAGCTGGCAAGCGGTGACTTGTTCATGGGTTTGGACTCACAGGTCTAATCTGAACACCTAGAAGGCACAGGATCCAACCCTAAATCAAGTCCTGAACTGTCAGATGCACTACAGATTGGGATCTTCCCCCCCGCCCCTTCCCTTCCTTGGGTCAGGTGTCTTTGGAGTCTGGTGGAGAACCTTCCAGGTGTTCTGCCTTGTCAGGACACTTCAGGATCATGCCTTAAGCAAGAGCCACTGGAATTGGGTGCAGTAAAGCAATTTCACCCGGTGCATCCCCAGATGGTTTCCTAAGAGCTGCCTTTGGGCTTCTGATACAGATCCACTTGCACCGGGCTCATTGCTGCTGCTATCCTCACGTCCCTGGGAATGCTCCATTCATCCTGCCTTCCACATCTGCTATGTTACACACATGACTACTACAACAGTACAGATTATTCAGCTCTTTCCAAGCTCTGCTCACAATTCTAAGTCTATCTACTCCCACCAGCACTTAGTGCAACTTGGTACCTTACACATTTTCATCAAATGGACGACCCTTTTCCTTCTGCATGTTTTGATCAAGAGCTATGGCTGCTACCATTTAAATGCATATCAAAAGCTCCAGGGCTCTATCAGGCTAAATAGTTCTTTGAAACCTTTGGCACTATTGTTCCCCTATGCCTGAAGACACAGGCATAGTGTGGCTGCTCTAGGTTCCCTTTTGATATATATTTTCACAAACGTTAGACATATACATATCAACCCCTCTATTCTTTCCTAATAAAAGCTTGGACTCTAAAGCCCAAGATGAGGAATAGATACTCCATTGGCCAGCTGCAGCAAGCCTTTCATAAATAACGCAACAATCAACCCCTGTAAAGGAAAATGATACTCCAGAAGCTCTATCCTGACATACATCTGTTTTCCTATTGTAGCAAGGAATAAGATAGAAAAAGCTGAATGCTGAACGCCTAAACAAACTCTGAATTAAGAAGAGATGGTAGTAGTAATGATGGATGAGTTGTAAACCACCTGCAAATGTTAAGATTGCTGCACTCTTCTGCAGACCATTGAGTCTATACTGCAAATCTCCAATAGACAGGGACTGTGCTCTATAAAAATCATGATGAATGCAGACTTGTTTTTATATTATGGAGGTCCTAATCCTCCTCCTCCTCTGCCTTTGCTCTATTGTTACAACATCAAAGACCAACTGCTGGCCGAGATACAGTCAATATGAAAAGGGCGACCAGCAAATTTACTGCTTGACTTCATTCCCTTTAAATGGAATAGGCACCATGGCCCTTTTTCAAAGTCCAATCACAGACATATATCTTTTTTATTGGACATCATGTACAATAAAGTGAAGCTGTAACTCGGAAAAAAAAAATAGAACACCTTAAAAAAATCCCATGAGGTGAACATTCCTTTATAAAAATATCACTGTGGTTACATGTTTTGAAAAACTCCGGGCACTCCGCAGGGCAAAAGGCATGGGCTGGCTAGGTTATAGTTTAGCTAAGATGCATACCCATGCCTAATATCTAGTTGGTTTCAAAAAAAACCCAACTAATAAAAAGTGATATATTTAAGACAGAATGGCAGTGTCATTCAAATAAACTGAAATGGCAGCATTCATGTCACAAGAATCATTAACTGCTTTGTTATAGCCTGCTCTGTGCAGTGAACCTTTACGGACTTCTTCAGTGCAGAGAATCTTAAAATCAGCAGCACAAAATGCCAATATATCCACTGCATCTTAAACAACTCCAGTCTGATTACTGAGGTAATTTCAAGAGACACTTTCAGATGAGAGTTGTATCTGTAGACATTAAAGACAGGGACAGTTCTATTGCCGTTGTGTTGCTAAAGATATGCTAAATAATTTCTTGCTATGAAACAGTGTATAAGCAACTCATACAATGTAGGAGGTGAGTATATTGGGGTGCTGCAGAATTCATGCTAGTTAGCTATGGTTTTTATTTTTTAATAAATTATATGTCAATACCATGAGAATTTTTGTTTTAAACTATTTAAACTATCAATCCTTTTTGTTTCTTTGGGTAACTTGTGCAAACAGATATTAGTAAATATCTGATTACTAATGTTATATCTAGATCAAGACCATATTGATTTTAAAATCCTGCACCGATATATGCGGCAGATAAAGTCAAGCAAATTTATGTTTTGTTACACCTATAGTAATCTTTGGCAGCTGGTTCCAGTGGAGTAATTATGGTTTCCTCAGGCAAAATCTACTGCTGCTGGGTTACTTCTAAGGCGAGAAAGATACCAAAGCTATGTGACTAATTTTTGACGCACTGGCTTCAAAAAATAGCCGTCTTATCGCTAGGTCCTCTTCACTGCTCTTTGTTACGTCATGCTCTGTTGTGAGTCACCTCCTCTTTCCATCACAGCCTACAGCACAGTTCTTCTGGTGCAAGGACCTCAACTCCTACTCAGCCTTCCTGGGCATGTACAAGAAAAAGCCTTTCAATGACAGTGTTCAATTGTTCAATACCTGAACGCCCAACACAATGGGAATGCAAAGGCAAGATACCTGAAGGAAGCTTTCTGGAAGTTAAACCTGGCCCATGGACAACACTGATTTGGTAGCTGTTGCTCAGAAAGGTAGGAATCCACTTTTTTTAGAGCAGTCCTGTGAACAGTGGCAGAAGAAGATGGGGCATGTTATTTGGGTGGTTTTTATAGATACTTACACTGTACTCCTAATGGTATTGTCACAAGTACTGATCTCAACAGCCATGCAGGCAAAGAGGAAATTTTAATCTTCCCAGGGAAAAAGAGCTACTGTGGAACACAACAGTCCAGGGTTTTTCAGCAGTGCATATGAAACTAACAATGAAACATAATGGATGGAAATGAATTCATACAATCTGAAGAAAGCCACATGCCAAAGCCCAGCTTGTCTTCATGAATAGAGGTCCAGATTATGTTTATTATGTGCCTATCAGTTCCGTAGACAAACTGAGCTGTGAAAGATTCAAATCCAAGAGGAACTTCAGCTGGGTCTGCAGCCGACACAAGTCATTGACTCGTCTTGCTTTGTGAAAGTCAGTGGAGCAAGGTCAATTTAAACACACTGAGAATGTAGGTCTAGCATGGACGTGTAAAAGCCAAGGTACATTTGAACTTCTGCTTTTCAACATGGACTGACTCCACCAAGAGTGGTGAGATAAAGATTTCATCTTTGATTTTCCTCTCTCATCTTTATGAGCACCTCTGTAACATTAAAAGCACCTAAATAGCCATTACTCTACAAGGGCTTAGAGGTGAACAACTCCAGGCCTGCTTTCATCCTGCTGACTGCTAAAAGGAAGGAATGAAAAAATGTGACCCACTGCTATGAGTTCTCCAAGCACTGAAAAACAAGGGCAAGAGGATAAAGGAACTGCTTACCAGTACCGCCCACACCAGCTCCTCTGACTAAGTATTATACTGCCACACAACTGACCGCTGTGGCAAGCCATCACTTATTACAATAATAAGTTACATTTTACTTTGTTTTCTTTCTTTTTCTGGTATTTCAAATCGAAAGTACATGGAAATACCGACACTGGAAACATTCTGCTCTTATTGATGTATCAATGAGCCCACTATGCTTTGGACTATGAATTTAGCCTGTCATTTTCTGTCTTCAAAACTTGTAGAATTGGTATCCTGGAGGCACAGTGTATTAAAGTGCAACAGTAACCACTGCATCATTTAATGCTTCCTTTTGCAACTTACTAAAGCACTTTGTATTTTTCTGCTCTAAGTTATCACTTTATTCATTTGTGACGGTGATTACAGACCCCATTCAAGCCTGGAGACCTATTAGGCTACACATTGTACACAATTAGGCTGTACATTGTGATGAGCAACACCACAACAATGGAACCTCAACCTCAAAGAGCTTGGGTTGAGATTTAAAAAATAAAATAAAAAATAAAACGCGTCAGTGACCTAGCTCTGCTACCATTGAAAAATAATGCTTTAAAAAAGTAATCTTTTATGGAGGACATTATTCAGGCAATTCAAAGAACGTTTAAGTAGTGTAGTCTTAAAGCAGACAGCAAGATAACAATCATAACAAAAAGACCAAACAAACACTAAACAACACTGTGAACAGAATAAATGAGGCACAGCTGGGTACTACCACATTTCTTTGCAAGGAAGACTGGCAAAACACACAGAAGAGCATAAAGCAACTAACTCTGGCAGTTAAACCTGCCAAAGCTGCTATGTCTTGTCTATCGCTATACTTTCAGGATATAAGCACAAAGAAAAACTACATTGCTTCAATTTTTTAGTTTATGTTTGTGTAAGGAAACACCTAAATTGTCTGCATATATTTGAAGTATGAGTGCATTTCAAGATTTTAAAATGATGACTCAGAAGAATGTAAGCATAAGAAAGTACCGCAAAATAATTTCCTACCATTACTTGCATTCTGTGCACTTTCACATAGCCAAGGGAAAAAAAAAAAAAAAAGGGAACTTCTTAAGCATGAATATCTACAGATCTGTGCATCTTAAAAAATGAAGCAACTTTCAAACCAATCTTTCCTCCCCGCTGGAATACATACTGATGACTGGGTTTTCAGAAGTCATGTCTATCTCTGTCACCTATTATTTTAGAAAGCTTTTCAAACATGACTAGTATATGTATGTATTAGGTCAGCAGGCAAAGAGAGCATAGTCTGCACCATTATAAATACTACTGTCTTCTGCACTTCACTTTCTGTAAAGTTTTCAGATGCTGCAACACAACACAGCCAGAGTTTTCACCTAATCAATAATTCCTTCATTGTTCCTTGTTTTCTTTGAAGACATTTTCCACCGTTTCCATTTTGGAACAATAAGGCATTGATTATTAATATACAGATGCAGTAGGTATGAGTAGAGACAAAAGAACAACTGCTGAATTCAAAACATGGTTCCCAATCGACATTTAATGTAACCTGGATTGGTTAAACAGATGCCTCTCCAGCAAAAGAATTCCACAGCAGAGCAAGGTGTCGAAAAGCTTAGTATGCTGAAGCTTTAAGTACTAGGGCTCGGTTACCTATTAGCAGGTCCTACCATGTATGTTAAAAATCACGAGGGAGTACACAGTGACCAGCTCCAGACAGTAAAATGATGATGAAATTTCTGGGGTCATAAAGACCAACAGCAGAGCTTCAACTCCAGGCCTCCTGTTTTTGTCGACAGCTGGCATTAAGGACAGAGCAGGGAAATGTGACTGAACCTAAGGGCTGACAACTGAAGCTGGAGGAGCGAAGGAGAGATTTTTGTGCCAACCAGATAACAGCGAGGGGCCAGTAGCAGTGTGCTTGTGCTGCTGTTATGCTGCTGTTATAGCTGGGCTGGACCAGCTGCGTTCTTCCTGCGTAGAACAAACTTCTCTGCAGGATCAACGAAGACTACAAAATAAAAGCTACTCTGGAACTACTGCTGATTGTCCAAGTTAGGTGAACCACCATGAAAAGTACCAACCCAGCTCCTTCCGGGATCTCTATGTACCCATGCCTCGACTCTCTACTCTCATTGTCACCAAAGGTGATCATTACAGCTCTAGACCTTCTCAGGAACTAGATTGACACCTACCACTCCTTTCACTACCATGAGTCAGCCATCTGACCACCGTAGGGTGCAGAACCCCATGCTAGCAGGCTTCCCTTTAACCACTCTCCCACCACACACAGCCCCAGAGCACAGGTAAGGATGGCCTGAGAGAATAGAAAGGCAAAAGAAGGAACGCCTCTGGGACCCCTGCCCTGTAGTAGTCACTGTGGTTTGTCTGGCTCCAGGCCCATGGAAATGGACATGACAACACCATGATGGCCCAGAAAGAATTTAGAACTACATACACTCTGCTTTCTTCATACAAATACCCCAGTACTCTAAAGAGCTGGAAAATGATCCTAAATCTGGCTCAAAACAGAAATAAAGAACTCCAATGGCCTCTTCTGTATAAATCACTAGGAAAAAAACTGCTCCAAGCTGTAGTTACAGTGACAAAATTGAGAGGCATCCTGTGATTTAATGCCAGGTATTTATCAACGATGATCCAAGACGCGCGATACAGTAATTGTTAGCTGCTGAGCTGAAGAGAAGTCCATCAAAATATGCCTCCTCCAAACATTTTGGTCAAATCTAATGCCGGATGTTACATTTGTACCTGCCTAACATAGCTCCTTGCAGCCATAACTAAATACAATATTCCTGGACCCCTGTTCTAAATTATTGCAGTAGTCTTAGATACTAAAAAGCTTGCCACATCCTACCCTGATGGTGTGGTAGCTCTTTTCCACCAGGGATGCATTAGTTTGCTAGGAACTCAATCGAAGTGACAAGTATGAAGAGAAGCTTAATTAATACTTTCTGGAGTTTTCCTGGAGCCAGGTTTGGAAGGCGGAAGAATCTCTCCTGGGAGCAATGGACAACAGCAAATGGTCCTCTGCTCAGAGCAGCAGTCTCAAATCTTTCACCATTGTTTCCTGTTTTACCCTTTGCTTCCACGCACGCAGCAGCAGTACACGTAAAGCTAATCACCCTTCCTTCCCCCTAGATCCTGGAACAAGCCACAGCCCACTAGCAAAACCACTAAAGAGCACACATAATTCTCTCCCTTGGGAGATGAGAGAATGAACTGCACATGGTCTAAGTCATTCGTAAAGCTTAGTGCATAACTGGAAGAACATATGCTAATGGTAAGGGTGAGCTTTAGCTAAGAACTTACACAGCAAAGCCTGCTGAGAACAGGCAGGTTTTACTATCACTGTCAAAAAGCACGAAACAGCATCCCCTGTGATGAGCAACAACCTCACCAAAAGAGATTTTGGTTTTCAGAGAATCAGCCTGCTTCATTCACAAGCCACCTGCTCTGAAAGTTATTTGTGTAATGTATAAACTGCTCTTAAGGCAGAGAAGGATTAAGTGCTTGTATTAGATACATGATGTACATCCACTTATTGGCATCTTACATAGGCTAAGGACAGTCTGGAAAACATGAATGCAAAATGTTGAATCGACAGTTTTTCAAAGATGATTTAGATGATCAGATCCTATTAGAACTAACTAAATGTAAAGCTCCAGAGCTCAAATAAGCTTTAAAAAACTCAGTCTAAAACTCTCCCAAAGTAAACAGCTTGAGTCCTACTTAAACTGAGAAAGCCAGAAAGCTGAAATACGCCACTGTGTCCGACTGGAGATCATTTTGCAATTTGCCTGAATCCAGTACAAGAGGCAGCAGGAACACACAAACCTTAAAAAGACTGAAATGGACCCCAGAAAAGGTAACAGACAGCACACCATTTCTGAACTTCTCATCATGCTGAGCTGTGGACCTTAGGAGAAAATGAAGAGCTCAGCCCTGTAAAGGACTCCTCACACGGCTTGGAGAGCGACTCTTGTGCAACCATTTATAAGCAGCAGAATGTGTTTCTTCTGGTACAGCTCAGAGAACATTTCTGACACGCTGTAATTGCTTGCACGCTTATTGAGGAGGGGGGCAAGGACAGGAGCAAGGAGATTAAAAGTAAAAAGCTGTTTACAGCATTGTGCTTCTTTTCAAATTACGTTCTCTTATACGGCTCCAGCTTTACGCACAACTACTGAGTTTCATGCTAATGTAATACTGCTGCAAGTACCGCAGTGGAGAATCTGACTTCATGTGCTATGGCATATATTGTTGGTGGCTCTGTTACTACATTTTACAAGGTCATTTTTCTTGGTGTGGGAACACTGTTTTTCTTGGTGTGCAAGGCCTGCTATGGAAAAATTAGAAGTGATGGGAATAAACTTCTCGATGAAATATTTTCTCCCAGAATGAAAGCACAGATTTTAGAGCATCGTAAAGCATTACAAACACCTTTCAAAATTTATGTTCAAGCCTTCCCTTCATTTTAGAACTATGTAAAAAGATAAAAACATAACCAAGCAGCATTTTTCTATCCCTTAATATAGCTTCATTTGCTCTTATTCTGAAGCAAAACTTTGTACTTATTTATTTCATAAATATACTCCATAATAGTTTCTGGGCGCTAATTAAATTATACCTAATAGAGTTCTCACCAGAAAAAACAAAACTCCCCCCTCCCCAATTCTCCCTTTTTTCTTTGGTAGAGATCGAAGGAGGGAATAAAATCTGATTGAGAAACAAAAGGCCGATTCCCTCTCACAGCTCAAAACTGCAAGATATTTTACAGCTCCAATCTGGATTTCCCATTTTGTGTTAAGTTTACACTACCACAAACCAATTCTAACAGCAGCATGAAACTTCAGCAATGCAGAGGTTCTGTGCCGATTTCTGCAGCAGTGAACCGAGGAAGCCCGTGCCTGTATCTCACGCATCCCGAGGAGGACCAGCACAGTACGTCAGGATTTTCTCCTCACTGCTGCTCTATTACAGCCAGTCACAGCGGCACAGCACAACCCCAGACAGCTGGGAACTCTGGAGACACAAACAGTACAGGGAAGGGCACCAAAACTAGAAATAAGAAGGAGGAAGAAGTAACTTGTTTAATTTTTCGACTGAAGTTTTTTCTGGATTTCTTTCATCTATCAGTCTAATTAATTGCAGGGGTTAACACAATTGAAAGACCAAAAGAAATCAAAACCTATCCTCCAAAATCCTTCCTTCATTTGAAGGACCAAGGGATGGGAGAAAGAGAAGCTCTTCCTCCCTTAATGAATCAGACTTCAAACGCATACAAGTCTCTATTTTAGACTATTTAAATCTCCAACAATATTTTAAGATTACTAAGGATTCCTCCTGAATCCGTTTTATGTAAGAAGGATCAAGGATGTGCTAAGTTTTTGGGGTTTGTTTGGGGTTTTTTTTTTGGAACTAAGACTAATACTTCAGATTTCTTTTCAGACACACAGGACCAAATTCTGACCACTTTATTTGTACAAACAGACCGCCTAAGTCCTAAAATACCATACCCTGCATTTGATAATAGCCAGTTTGTTTTTATACAAATTTGCCTTGTCAAAATACATCTATAAACAGTTGCGGCAAAGATTACCCTTTTCCTGGATTTGCCACAATGTGCGCAACAGACTTCGTCAAATGAAATTTCATCAAATGAAACACTGACCTAATCACTTCTCACAATCTTTTCTCTCCATAGACCTACCAAGACAGGAAAAACAATAGGGGTTTTTTCGGTACAAGTGATAGCAATGCGAGATTTTTCTATTTGCTTATACCAGCAAATCTGGGGTTGTGCAGTTTTGCTTTCCACATTGATTCTTTACCTGGGAATGGAATGTACTAGGATTTTGCATTTCACTTCAGTATGTGCCACAGTAAGAGCCCCCAAAACCCGAAAATCTGCAGATCCCAGTGCAAACTTGCCATCGAGATCTATGCTGTGATGCTCTGAATGGAAGCATCTGCCTGTAAGAGTACAATTTTCTAAAGCAGGTTACAGTATTTTCCAGCTAGCAGTAGAATCCATGAAAGTTATAAAACCAAAAACTTGATAGACTTCCATCTGTTTAACTGATTGCTCTAATCAATATACTTTCCTCCTGTAATGTCTTGTACAGACACACTCTCTCAAATACATAACTGCAGAATCAATTCAGTTGGGAAGTATATAAAAATTTCAATTCTACAAATGGCAAAACATGATGAAAGTATGAACTGCTAAAGCTATCGTGATGCTTAAAGACACAGAGTTTTATTAATTATCTGTAAAATAATCAGGGACAGAAAAAATTCTTAAAGTCAACAATCAACAGATTTTTCATGAGACAGCCAACTACAATGATAATACTCTAGGATATTATCTTAAGATGATTTTCCTCTTGTTTCACCCTAACCTTACAATAGTGCTCTAAAAAGAGCTCCTCGGGGAAATGGCATCACCCAGAGTTCCCACTTGCCCAGATGTTTCCCTCATTATGCTACAAGCCTGTCAAGAAAAGGCAAATTCAGGGTTATTCTAATGATAGCAAACACCTCATAAAAAACCTCTCCAAATTTACTTTTCCAAGGAACATCATTTTAAAAGGCATTTCAAGTACCCATGAGGAAAGAAAGCATCATTTATAAAACATTATTACCAGAAATCTTGAAGATATTAAAAAAAACATCCTAGAATGTCAAGCTGGTGATAAAACTGCAGCTCAAAGAGACACAGCATCGTGGGGCCTTACCCAAAGCACACGGCCGAGCACTGCCAAGCAGGACTCCCACCAAGTTCAACAAGAGGTTTTCTGAGTTAAGAGGACCCGATTCCAGTTTGTGACTGGGTTGTTGAGTCTGCAGGTCGGGCTTCCCTCCTGCAGCTAGTGGTTTCACTTTGTGGACCACCAGCTGGGGATCCCATGCAAACAGAGTGATCGTTACAGCCTGCACTCTCCTTATTTTTCCTCATGCTTCATAGAAATGTGCTCTGCTGGTACTGTAATTCTTTCCGAGATGATAAAGGGGTTTACGTAAGTTTATGGTGATAATAATTACACATTTTCTGTCAGTTCTTTGCATAATTTGGCAGTTGACTTTTCTTTAATGCTTGGATACAGGGAAAAAAAAGTTGGTCAGGGATTTACAGATTTACAAGCTTTGCCTGGGGATTTTGACGATTCTGTAGCTTTTATCACTTTCTCCAACCATTTTAAATGAATGGCAACATGTGATACCAAATAAAAAACAAGGAAACGGAACAAAAAAAGTCCTTTACCTCTGCCGGACATAATTCACCGTTGGTTTCATGGGATCAGAAGACTGGAAGAGACTGGCTGGGTCACAAGCCCTGTCCTTCCTTCACGGTCACAAGCTCCTAGCACCCTAAGTTTCTTGGCTATTTCAGGATTGAACAGCTACCTGTCTCTTGACACTTTCTGAGGAAAGCCGTGCATTTTGTTCCCATCATTTCCCAACACCATACACCTGTTTGGTCCCCTCTCGCCCTGGGGAACGCGGCGTCCTCACAAAGGAGGCCCTGGGTGGGACGCGCCGTGCCTGACAGGGCCCGACCTGCCTCCGTCCCTCGCCTGGGCCCATACGCGCACCCTGGGTGAGATGGCCGTCGTCCGCTGCGACCTGTCCGCGATGCACCGGTAACGCGCACGGGAGCTGCCCCGACGCCTCCAAGACGGACGGTGTCAAAAGGCGGCACAGGGAGCAGCTCTGCCTTTTCCCACCCCTGCCTCCCGA
>VYZV01039449.1:55844-76712 GCA_013401275.1 Pandion haliaetus | reverse complement strand
CTTCTCCCTCTCTGCAGCTCCTGCTGCAGCCTCGCATCATCCCGTCCCCCCTCCCCAGCCCTGCTCCCCTCCTCCTTGTGTCGACCTGCCCCTCTGCAAGCCCTGGTTTGCCAGGGCACCCTGCCGCGGCACCCGCACCCCGTCCCGCTCACGGCTGCACCTTGTGCAATGACTGCCAACGCTGCTGGGCAGGGACGGAGCTGTACTGAAGTGTCACGTCCCCTTCAGCCGGTCTGTGCATCCCCGGCAGGGGCATAAGGCACGGGAGGACTCAGGCCACTGGGGTTTTGCGCTCCTCACCCTTGTTTCCCTTCCTCTTGGTTGCTAACTGCGTAAGTACAATGGAAAAAACTTTCTCTCTTGGATGGGAGGCCCCCGAACTTAAAATTAACGTGAATTTTTGAAAATATGTGAAAACAAGGGTTGGATTATCACTTGCTGTAAGTCAGTATCTTTGCATCCGGTCTGATGGAGCCAAACCTCTTTCTGAGTGCTGAAGATGCAGCTCTGAGTGTAACAAGAACAAACACAGCTCAAGCTTAAAATGTAAATAAAGTCACCTAAAAAAACCCAGGAGTTTTGGAAATTTTGTCATTGTTCTTCCACAACTGGGAACATTATGTGTAAAACTGGGGGTACGAGCGATCGGGGCCTGTGTGAGTACGTGACAGCTGGGAGGCTGAACTGGTATCAAAATGTCTAAATGGGCAAATTGGGGAAAAAGTGTTCCCCATCCGAAACATCTTCAGTCTGAGACCAACGTCCTCAGCAGGGTTCCTGCGATGTGAAGGTGAGATGTGCTTCCAGCGTGCAGTGCCAGCAGGGGCCGAGGCGCATCGCAGGAGCCGTGGTGTGCCCGACCCGGGAAGCTGGCAGATTTGGGGTACAACAGGAGTCGGAGCTTGTGGGAGGTTTCTTGTGGGTCTTGGTGCGTCTGAAGGCTGTGGTCACAAATGAGTTGGAACGACGCCTCGTACCCTTCCAGTCAGATAGGTTTCCCTTCCAGTGATAACCACTGTAAATGATTAACCATCCGGCAGGAATATGGTTAAAATAATTGCACTGGAGTACTGTTAAAGATATGACCAAAAGCCACAAACCCAAAACCTTCAGATTTAAGGGGTTTTAATCCACAAACATGTTCCGTGTTAGCAGTACAGTAGGAACAATCCGCACAGATGATCGTGCAGGGTAGGGACTTCCATGGGGCTGCCCTGAGTGTGTTACAGTGAGGTACAATCCCTCCGTCTCGTGAAATCACTCGTTGATAAAGACCCGATACCACACCAACGCTGTCAGTTACGCGGCAAATCATACAGAGCTATTTGATATTACGTAAAGCCATTACAGCCTGTGGGACCATCACGTGGTTTTTAAAAAATGTGTTGGTTTTTTTTAACCCAAACATTCCATGGACTAATCAAAATATTGAGAAGATAAAAACACTGATGTACTTCAGCTGTCAGCGCTCGGCCTGGGCTCTCCTCCTGCTGCCACTGCTGTGATCCTGGCGGCCGTGCCCCCGGGCAGGCACGCCGGCGGCAGTGAGCACAAACCAGGGCGGTTAAGGAGGCAGGCTTGGGGACATGGGCAGCGAAGAGGTAGGAGAACTGTCCTCCAGGTTTGCCAAAGTCTGACCTTACCTAGTGGCTGTCAGTCGATCCTGGCTGTTGAAGAAAAGTGGAAACTTGGCACGTGAGTTCTGTATTTCAGAGCTTAATAGTACAAATCGACAGCCAGAGCGAGACTGAAGGCTCGTAATGCGAAACAGTCCAAGTGACAGCATGGTGAAAAACACACACATGGATCTGCCGCCGAGCTCTGGGTAATGTAAGTTCTCCCTTGCCTTATGAAATAGACTGAACCAAAAGACATCTTTAATCCAGATGAGATGGGCCCATACTAGTGCGCGTTTCCTCGTGGGACATTAAGTTTTACGCATTAAGCTGTTGTGCAAAGACAGTGAGGGACAGAGCAAAGCTACTATTAGCAGGGAGCGGATGGCAGCAAGAAACCAAAGCCTCTTCCCGCTTGAAAAAGTCGGCGTAAAAGTGGCGCTTGGGTACGGTGACACTGCCTGCGTGGCTGCGCTGGGGGCGACCGGAGAGGAGCATGTGCGCACGCGTGCGCCGTAGATGCCAATTTAAATTCACAAACACTGTTAAATCAGCGGATGACTTCATCGATGAATCCAGACGGCTGAATTGCAAACTGTAGGGGAGATGGACTTAAAAGCAAAAAAGGAAAAGCTCTTTTCCCAGCAGGCTGAACAGTTACTCCAGAAGCTACCATCTAGTCCTTGGAAAATGAAGCCAGGCGTCTCCTGAGGGAGGAGATCCGTCAGTAGCCTGAGGGGGATGCTGCTCCTGGGATGTGGTTATGGGCACCCAGCAGGGAGGTAAATCAGCAAGTGGGTCTGACGGTGGTGCTGGGGTAAGGGAGGTGTGTTCCTTTGATAGCTCCTTTCCTGTGAAGGTTCACAGCTCATGCCTCACCCCTCCACCCCCAGCTTTTACCTTCCATTTCTCTTCCCTCTGACAATAAAGGCAGACTCAGCTCCCGTGCACTCACAGCCCCTCACCGGTGCCAGGGGAAACGCACTGAGCCCAAGCTCTTCAAAACAGGCTTAAATTTGCACATTTTATGTGGCATTTGTGATATGACAAGTGTGCTACAAGGTCAGGTAGCGTAGGTCAGCTGATGTGTGAGGAGTCAGTAAGCCATGGCAGCTCATCGTTTGATGTCCCGCCCTTCTCGAGCCCCGCAGATCCTACGTTCCTCATTGCACGGCTTCAAAAGGGGGTTGCGGCTGTCCATGTTGCAGCCTCCACTGCATGGTGAGGACTCGCCCCTGGGGAGGTGTTTCAGGGCTCTGTTGGCTCCAGTCATGGCGGCCCCACAGTGTCCCTTACACCAGCCTGTCAACAAAAGTGCACAACAGTAGCCACCGTGCCACCTTCAGTGCTCAAGGCCAAGAAACTGTGTCCGGGGCTGAATTTGCAATGTCCTCACTGGCACGTCCTGCTGGTGGTGTTCCTGTCTCCTGCCACGGCCACCGCGGCTGACCACCCCACGTGCTGTCCGCCGCACTGCCTAGGGCCAACCCCGCTACACCGCTGGGCAGGCACTGACACTTGGCGTTATGAGTCCTGAAAAACAAAATATTGCCTGAGACACAGCACTTTACAGAGTCTGGGTGGTCCTAGTGACTGAAATGAATAAGTACATCAATTGTACCTGGTCAAGTGTGAAAAATCCTCATTTTGGATGAGTGCCACTAGGTGACATCCTTCAAGGCCAGTGTGAGAATTGCTGGAAGAGGAAGGAGAAGAAAAAAATACAGTATGATATAATATAACACAACATAAGTCACTTTATATGCTTTATCTCAGAAGTGAGGAAGAGGTAGGGGTGGGAATGCCACTGGGTTTTATGTCAGAGCACCATGGCTCACTTGGGTCCTGTAGCCCAGTTGTCCCAGTGGTTACCTGCTTGTCCACTTTACCCCTTTATTGTCACTCCTGGTATTGCTCCAGGACTGTGGAGGCATCCTGTCTGTAAGATTGATAGCTTTTCAGAGGAGCATAGCTGGTAGAGCCCCATCTGTCCTCCTCAGCTCCCTCCTGCCTGCACCCACTCCCAGGATGCCGTTGTTTTATCTTTAAGCCTGGGGGTTGCTTTAAAATTATCTGGGATGAAAACCTGGCTCCACTGAAGTCATTGGCAAAGCTCCCATTGACTTCAGAGGAGCCAGGATTTCACCCTAAGACGCTTTGTAGATTATTGGTGAATGGAAAGCATACGTCTGGCTTCTCGAGGGTTATTATTGTTGGTGGTGACCTCTGCTCTGGTGAGCATTGAGCAAGGCTGGGTTGAGACAGATGGCTAAAGCTTTCCCTGCCTCTTCCCCTGCTTCCTCACAGGGGCTTTGCTTTACGGCTCATCATCTTGGATACTGCTTATCAAGGAATACCTTCCCGTCGCCTGCCGGTGGAATTTAATGCCTGTTTGCCCACATTCCCCTTCCCCCAAGATCAGCAGATAGGAGACAGAATGGCTGATTAACTTCTAGCTCCAACCTCTTAGCTATAAGCTGCAAATGCACACACAAGGGTCTTCTTAAAAAAAAAAAAAACAACCAAGAAACAAAAAACCAAACCAAAAACCAACAACCCAAAACTGAAAGGAAAAAAGAATAACCTTCCTCTGCAGGCAACCTAAGTCTTTCTGTGATGCATGGTTCCTTTATCTCAATAAATTACAGCTTGAATAGTAACCACCCTCTTTTTAAAAGAGCTGATTAGCTTATAGTTCTCCATTTTCCTGCTTCTCCTAGAACAGTGCTTTCCTTCCCGTCTACATATTTTGCCACCAGCTGGGCCTAATGGCTGGGTCAAGATTTCTGAATTCTGCAGCGCCTTGTGTGACAGACTGGAAATTCAGCAGCCACTTTATTAAAACTTGAAGCAAAAGCAGAAATGTATAATGAGTAGTCTGAATTATGGAATATGGAAATGGAGAAAACAGTCCAGCCCAGTTTCCCGCCTGTTATTTATTTTTGTTTAATACCGAATTCTGTTTATTTTACACTCCGCCACATTTTCACTTTCCAATATGCTGCACATTTTTGTACTGATGATGTGCAACTGCACTGTAGCATTTGCCAAGATGCAGCAGTATGGGACTGTGGGAACCAGCATGCTGGGCAACATTTTTCAAAAGTGCCCAAAGAGCCTAAATTCTGCTGACTTTCATAAGAGCTTGCCACAAGGCAATTTTTGCCTCTTTAGAGAAATACAGTGAAACCAGCAAACCCCTTTCCTCTGAACACAGTTTTATCGCTGCAGAAGTGCCTGGGTTGATTTAGCTGAGACGAGTGCTACAAATGGAGTAAAGGCTCAGACACCTGATTGAGTTACCTTGGTTCAGCGAGTCGCAGCACGTCAGCTGAGGCAAGTGCCTTCCCGGTGGTTTTTCTGGCTGCGGTACCAGCTATGTGGCAGAGCTGGCCCCCCCTGGCCTGGAATAGAGAGGCAGCCCCGCATTTTGGCGGCAGTGAGCCATTAAATTGGCTCATCCATTAAATTGGCTCAGACAAATTTATCATTAAATTTAAATTATTACATATAATAATGAATAAGGTGGCAGCTCACCCTGCGCGTACCTACACAGGCCGTCTGCGGGTGCATGACAGTGGCTACTGGAGAGAAGGAGCTTTACACAACACAGCTGGTGGGAGCTAAGAGCAGAATGAGGAGGTGGCCCTGGCCCAGCTGATGGGTGAAAAAGTTGTAAATCACTGTAAGGGGTTGTGTGACTGGGGCTTGAGTTGGCTGTTCACTTCTGACAAGTCTTGTCCTATGTTCAGAAGCATAGCAGATGAGTAGTCTTTCTGATCGTTAAAAAAATAAAGAAATAGAGATAAACAGAGCAATTCACGCCTTCCACACCTATGGTTTTCAACCCTTCACTTCCCCAAGGAAAATATCACATTACTGGCTTGCAATTGGCTTTTTTTCAGGACTACTTTTGTGACTCTGGAATTAAAAAAAAAAGAAAAAAGAATCAGAAAGCCAGCCAAGTAGCTGAAGGACAGCTCTGCAGCAGGGAAGGGAAAGGAGGGTTTCACAACAAATGCTGTGATGGTGGGTGAGATGAAGGGCTGACTGTCTCCTAAAAAAAAAAAAGAGTTTGGCTATCTCCATTGCAGGGAGGCTTTCATTCCCACAGAGAAGGTAAAGAAAATATAGCTCATTTCTTGATGGCTTCAGGTGATAAGTGTCACCTGGCTTCACTTAGGTGATTTAGCACAGCTGGAGCACAGCTTGTGCAAGGCAACTCGGGCTCCTGCTAGTGTGTTGCTGCACTGGCACAGGTAAGGATCTCCCTAATTCTGGTTGTGCCTCTGGAATAGGGGCATCAGGGGGTTTATTTTATTGTTCTTGCTAAATCAGTTCCTCTGCTTGATAGCTGATGCTGTGGATTTCCTAATATCCAGTGCAGTGCTTTGTTGAGTCAAAATTATGCCACATCAATGAAACACTTGCTTTTAAAACCTGCATATTCTAATGCCTGTAATACTAGTGTTGACTTTACACTGAGGTTTGTTAGCTCAGTTTTGAGCCAGTGGTTTAGGAACTAAATGGTATTAGCGATAAATACCCTCTTCTTTTCCATAACGGAATCTTCAGTGAATGTTAGCAGATAAATACTCCACACACACCATGTACTGAAACAAGTGGAAAAATGCCACAGACCTGTCGCTACAGAGAGACTTTGTTCAACGAAGGTGGCAGAAACATGGAGAACAAGGGTAGTTTTTTTTCCCCTGCCATTCACCCCTTTCTCTGAAGCCCACTGGTACCCCAAATCTGAGCATGATGACAAATGCTGTATTCCCTGCAGAGATGTCTGGATGATCTGCAACAGTCTTTTGAAACATCTATGTTTGCTGACGTGCAGGAAAAAAGCTCTTAGGGGAAGTAAATCTCTCTTCTGTAGGGATTGTGACAACGTGCTCAGTGAAGGCATATCTGTTACACAGCCATTTGGCTTGCTGTAAGGAAACAGCAGGAATAGGCTCATAGTGATTCCTGCAGGTGAAGAAATCATTTAAACTAGCACGTGCCCCTTCTCTTAATGTTTTTTATTAAGTTTCTGAGGTCTCAAATTAATTTCTGCTGGAATAAGGATAGGCAGTTGGATCAGATGCTCCTTCCACCAGTGTTGAAGTGCAGGCTGGTTTTTGTGTCCTCCCTTAGTGCAGCTTTTAACATAGCAGTGCCCATGTTTGCGATACCTGAGCACTTACAATGATAATCATAATACCAAATAGGGATAGAGTCCCTGGGGAGTGTCCCTGCTAGTAGAGGACAGGAGTAATTTGAAATGTGCCTTTAAAGGAGGATGATATTATGTCAAATAAAGCAACAGAGAAAGAAAACAGAGAATGTGGGGCCTCTCATCTAAAGTATTTAATTCTAAGAAAAACGCTCTCTGCTACCCAACTTCAAGCATACTGTCTGGCAAGCAAATGTGCACATTGCTGGTGCTCTCAAGTGCAGTTTGGATAGCAACAGCTTCGCCTGCTGTCTGTGGTGGGATGGTAAGAGTCTCAGGGGATCTGGATGAGGTGGTCAGAGCACAGAGATAAGCTGCAGAAAGGTGCCCAGGCGGCCTTTGCAGCACACCTGATGCCTGGTGCGTACCAGTGAAGAGGGGGGAGAGAGCGCAGCCATCCACCAGTGCCTGGGGAAATCCCACCAACATCTCTTGTGGTCTGCCAGAGGCAGAAGTTTTGGAGAAAGTGCTGTGGTCAGCCAGAGATGCTGGGCTGGCTGGAAGCTCCTCTTTACGTGGCTAGGGTGGGTTTACAGCAGTGCTCAGCACTTGTGAGAGAGCGAGGGAGGGAGAACAGTTTGAATGTGCAACGCTTTGGTACACACAACTGAGGAAATCACTAAAGATCAAAGTACGTGTTTATTCAAAGCAGCTGACCTGTCTGTAGAAGATTTTCGCTCCTCTAGTACCCTGAAGACAACCGCAAGTGTGAAACAAAACGGCATGGGAAAAGCAATACCTGGAGCTCCACCTTGCTGCCCGAGACAGCTATTTGCTGCTAATCAACAGCTAAGATTTTTCTTCTCTATTTATCGATAACATCCTCCTGCAGCGAGAATTGGCTTCAGGAGGTGGTGGAACCCTACACAAATCCTCACGGGAGGCTTTGGAAAGACTGCTACAAAAAAGGGGCAAGCACCACTGAATAACAAGACAGCCCCATCTGATAAAGCTCAGACTTTATCCTTCCATTGCGCTGGCTATAAACATTTTTCATTTCATGCAGTTATATCAGGTAACAGTTTGTACATTTCTTAGACATAATGTCATTCACTTAAAATGTGGGATGTGTGGGCTTATTGCTGCTACTGAAGCTGCTGCCGGTGGTTTTTTTCTGGATAGTCCACCAGTCTGATCAAATAGCAGGGCATTTGGGCCAGCCTCTTGCAGTTTTAGTTCCAGAGTTGCCTCTTCACAAGGTTAAAAACTCTGAGGCTGTTTCTAGCGCTAGATCCACAAAGCAGGTGGTTGATAAGATTATTGGCTCAAGAAAATAGGAAATTTGTGGCTGGGCCCACTATAAAAAGAAATTCTTTTCAATGATTTACAAATAAATGAACTTCAGTGCAGGCAGGATCAGACCCCTGTATATGAAGAGTCTTTTTACTGTATATGGAGAGAGTAGAGAGATCTTTTTTAAACAAGAAACAACTTGAAACAGAATTAGAAATGGAGGGGGAGAAGGCAAATTAACCCTTTTTTGACTTCTGGTACTTAACCTCAAGTAGCTTTTCAGTAGATCCCTGGGGGAGTTAGTCTGTAAAATACTACAATTAACAAGTGGGTTTAACTACAACATGTTGCTTTTCAGCCACAGACAGACAGGAAAAGATCCAATTGACACCTGCTTCAGACAACAAATGGGACACAAAAGATGAAACTCATTTCAAAGGGGCTATTTGTTTGTCTCTTATCATGGATTAAACCAGGGGGCCACTATTTCAGGATGAATTCTGCTCCCATTCCAGCCAATGGAAAAAAAGCCTATTTGTGTGAATAATGTGGGACCGGCCCTTGGCGAGGAAACAACTTGGTTGTTGCTGAAGTTTTACTGACAATTCTGTAGTAAGGGAGGATATAGTACTTCTGAAATGCTCGATTTGCAAGCCAGATGTTTGAAATACGAATATTCACACTTGCAGAATTTTAAACAGACCGATGAAAGTTTACTGAAAAACAATTGGGAATACAAGAATTTTTTTAAGAATGCAAAGTACCACAGTGCTTTTTAAAAATAGGTTTTCATTTATTTGATTCAAGTCTAACTCAATTTAGAAAATTCTTCCTGTCTAAAGCAATTTCTCTGTGTGTGTGTAAGAACAGAGAAAAATTGCTGAAATTATGCTTTTTAGAAATTCAAACCAAATGAAAAAAAAATTACTACTTCGTTGCCAGTAGTTTCATTAAAGAACATAACGAGATGCCGAAGCAAAAACTCCAAATCATCAATAGGCTTAAACAAAAGCCCTGCACACAAACTGTTGCAGGGCTCCCCTAAACACGTGCATGCCTAATAAAATCTTTGCACTTTCCGTTTTGGGCCCAGCAGTCATGGTCCCTGGGTGCGGGTGAGGCTGTGAGCAGCTCGGCTGCAACCCAGCTCTGCCTGCCCAAAGGAAAAGGAAAAAAAAGCCTGACATGAACATTTTGGCAGCTCTTTGTTTCAGAGAGAACAGAATTTTGTCTACTGCTTGCTGTCCTTTGGGGGTTTCCAAATCCCTGTCCCTGGCAAACAGCAAGCCAGATTTTGTCCTCAGATACCTGCCTCTAATCCCCTGGAATTGCACTGATTTTGGTCCACACGTAAGCTTTTGCCTGTGTATTTAATCACTGAGGGGGGGGTTGTGGTAGTTAGAGCCTGGACTGTTATCTGTTGTTCTGCTCTTACGATTAATCTCACAATCGCTTTTTTTTTTTTCTTAAAGCCTTCAAACCTCAAGCTACGTGAGTATATTAAATTAGTGGGATATTATTTAAACTTGCATTTCTAACGCTGACTTACACAGAGGAAGTAATGAAATGTTGTCAAAGAAGCTCCAAAGCAGAAGACAAACCCCAGTAGCTGCAGATTTTAACTCCCAGCTCCTTAGCTCTGAGCACTTGCAGCCAGCAGTGCTGGCGAGCTTCCCCCAAAGAGGCCTAAAAACCGCACTTGGGAGTCTTGCCCACGGTGGCATTTGCCGCTGCAGAGTACCCATAGTCTGGAGGCCACTACCATCAGATGAGGCTGCAGAAACTAGGCTGTGCAGACAACCTATGAGCAGCCAAACCCACAATAAATTGTATGTAAGGGAGCACCAGTTGAACGCACACGTGCAAAGAACGTGATGGTGCACAGGGGAGTGCTAAGTCCGAATTTCCTGCCTTTTGTAACAAGTATCCAGATCCCTCCAACAATGTTAAAATTCCATTAACAAATAATTTTGTCTTAGATGCTAGTTTTTAGCATGCATTTACTGAAATGCTCTAATTTGGATTTCTGCCCTTTTAACTCCCGATGGTTCCTTGAGGCTAAAGGACACAGGGTTTTTGTATCAGTTTAACTCTTCTAGTTTTGAAACTGGGACACTTAAATACTGTGGTGCAACTGCCCCCTCTCTGCAGGTAGAGAAGATGCAAACATAAAGTGTGTGCCAATCTGCAGGAATAAGCTATACCAGTATAAAGAACCTTTTTCTGTTAACCTTACCTTCATTAGGACTTTCAATAATTTAACAGTGTCAATTAAAAAAAAATCATACCCCCAACTGAAATAGATAGAAAAATCTACGTGTAAAACGGGTATGGGATATAAAAGGGCTGGAAGGCATGATCATTCCTGACTAATAATACAATCTGAGGTATTAGACCTTAAATAGATCAATTGGATGTATGTGGAACTAAAAGCTGCTGACTGTTGGTGCATTAGATGACAAAAATGTTAGCAATAGTTAAGGGTGCTGAGCTTTACCCTGACCTCCCCCCGCCAATTGCAAACAAACTTAAATGATTGCCCGATAAACTAATTTAAACCGGACCACATTTAGCATCTCGGGGGGAAAATGAATGTGTAAATGTTTCAATTGCTCTGTTTTGTCTCCTTCTTGTGATCATCAAGGCTGCAATATCTTTTCAAATAAGTTAAGTATGGCAGCTTTAATTCTGTCTCTAGAAAACACACGGCAACCCTCTTGGAAGCAGTTAGACTACAAACAGTTCTGGTTCATGTAGTGCAGTGGTTATATCTATAATGGCATCTACTCATTGTAGACATCACTACCAAGTAAAATAGTTGATATGATCGTTAAAGAAATAGAGGACTTTCAAGCATAACATGAAAAGAGATATGATACCTCTCCAGTCCACTAGCATTCTTTGACTGTTTCAGCAAAATAACAGACAAAGCTTACTTGCCCTTGCAGAAAGATTCTTACTCGAGATTATGAAATGAACAACCATGGTTGAAAGGGCCAAATTCTACCACTGACTGAAAAGGATTTAAACAGTAAAAATTAAAAAAAAGTTGAATAATACATGCGTATGTATACATATATATATAAAAACTGGGAAGTGATGTGCTAAATTTGGCAGACAATACAAAACTGATAAAGCTAAACAAAGCTGAAGGAAAATAGGAACAATCTCCATTCCAAATAGACAATGCAACAACGAAGAAAGTCAGAGCAGAAAAATGTAGCAGAAATGATATTGCAAAAATACTCCCATGCATTGCTTGATATTAAGGGAACCATGCTAACCTGTGTGCCAGTGTGGACGATTGACAGTTGCTTGGGGAGAAGTGCTTGGAAGAAAAAGCTGTGGAGGATGGGGATAAAATAATGCTGAAAATATTTTCTTGCTCTCATTTGAGTTAGTGTTTTAAGTGATAACTCAATATCAAAATTAGAAAGCAATAGATGAAAAATTCCACATGACAACCAGGGTCAAGGGACCTTTCCCAAGTGAGAAGGGACCTAGAAGGAGCAAAAGGAAGGAAGGAAGGGAGCAGACATACAAAGTGGACAGAATAATGTCTAGTTAAAATAGCAACTGGTTTACACAAAGGGAGATGACCTCTTCTGTACTACTGGACAGAGAGAATGCAGCATCATTAAACGATGTGACTTCTGAAAGCAAAAAGGAGTATGCTTTTTAATAAATAATGCCTAGCACTGTAGAAAGGACTAGTGGGATTCAGACAGAAAAGTGTTGAGACCTGAAGAACAAAGAATTTCTCCACAAATCTAAGCATTTTTATGAGACCAAAATATCTTCCACAGATAGCATAACATTAGCAAAATCAGTAGTCTTCCGTCTAGTTTTTGATGTGGACTGCTGCATTTTTTTCAGTACACCTGTGGATCCCTGTGCAGTTCTTGAGCCTACTGACAATATATTTGCTTTTCCTAGCTGCCTGTTGCTGCCTCACAGATTCATAAGCTACAAGCTGAAAATCTGCTTTCTGAAGGATTTCATCCCTTGGAGCTCAGGACACAGTCATCTCAAGACCAATTTAAAAAAACAACTAGTGATGGGAATGGAAAGATTCTCCATTGGACTTAATTATCTAGGGCAAGGAGAAAACATCCCTTTCATCCAGGCATTGCGTAATTGTCTATTATGGGCTACAGTCTTGGCTTTAAAATGAGTGACAAAACTCATACTGAATTTAATGGAAGAAGGATTTGACCCATGAGGGTTCAGACATTTTGAAGCATCTGATTTGCTGATCACTGACAAAAAGAACCTGGGAGAAATAGTTCAGTACGTAGACAATATACTTGCAACATCTGATAAGCCTCTCTCTCAAAAAAACCCACAAAACAAAACACTAAACCAAACAAGAAACCTGGGCTGATTCTGCCTGTCTCCACAGTGTATGTGTGCATTTATGAGAGAAAGTAAGTTTGCCTGTTGCCCAAGTGGAAGTCCAGGCCATACAGAGAAAATAAATTTTGTGTCTAATTTGGGGGTTTCCTTGGGCTCAGGAATGTGTGTGTATATATATATTATTAAATAGAAATAGAGTATAGGAAATCCAGAAGTAATCAGCACTCAAAAGAGTGGTCAAGGCTATCATTACAAATAAAGAAACCAGGCTAAGAGACCAGTTACAGTGTGTGTTAGGCTGGCAAACTGGATTTCAAATTAAGTTTTAGCTGGAATGAGTTTCTAAAGTTATTTTTAGCCTCAACCATGTGAGAAGCACATGGCTCCATAAATACATTCCCCTCAAGAATAAGTTAATAGGGGTGGGGTGTGTGGAAGGAAACAACCTAAACAATTCATTTAAAGTTAATAACTGAGTTAAGAATTTTATAGCTTTGTTTTTTTAAACATTTGTCATTAAAATGTGATTGACTTTTGCAACAACAAGCATGCATATACCAACAGTGCATGGGACAGTAGACTGATGGGAGGATTCACATGGTCCTCTATTAGACCACAGCATCCCTGGGTCACCCCCTTGGAGCTGAGCGAGAGGGGAATTATTCACAAGAGCATTTTGGTGCAGCTGTGCTAGGCTCTGGCTCTGAAATGCTCCACAAAGGAACCTGCCTTTTCCTTTGCTCATTCAGAGAGGACTTTGGGAGAGTCAGCTTGCATGAAAGCCTCCAGGAATCATTTTGGAAGATTTGCACAAGAAAAAAAGTAAAGAAAAGAACAGTCATGCAATAATGCTCATACATTTTCGTCAAATATGTTTGGCCTTCCAGTGGAAGAGGGACATGAAAAAGGACTTGTGCAACAGAAATCTAGTCTGTTTTCACAGCTACATCAGCAGATCTTACAAAAAGGCAATACTTCCTTTACAAATCGTCTTCGTTGGGTAGAGATAAAGAAGACAAAGGGTTTGAGCAATTAAACAATATCATTATGTCCTCTGTCTGCAAACATTTCAGTTAGGAGACACTCCTGAGCTTTAGGAGGAAAAAAAAAAGAAAAAAAGGGCAAAAAAAGCAGGGGTTGGAGAGAGAGAGAAATGGGACTTGTTTATTCTGGTTCATTCCCTGTCCCAAGAGGTCACAGGCCTGTCACTTGGGTGCTGCAGCTCCCTATGTCTGCAGGTTGATGGGCAAATTCAATTCTGGTAGGAAAGCAGACACAAGACTTTGCTGCTTCTGCAACACAAAGGCATTTTTGTCATTCTGTTAAGTCGACATAGGCTGTTGTGATGGTGAATTTGGCTCCCAGTCTGGAGAGGACCTTCTGAGCGGTCTTCAGGACCATCTGTGGCCAACAGGGCCATGGACCGAGGGCAGCTGGACCTCCATGCTGATGAAGGTCCTGGAGGACTTAGCTGACCCTTCCAGTTTGGGAACTTTGTTTTTGTCATGCTGGATGGTTTTTTCCTCATTTTACATGACTGCTTTGTTACATTGGATTTCCTCTAGTAGACGATCCACATTAAGGTTAAAATAAATGCAGTCACTATGAAATCCATAAAAGGGACTTCATTAGCTGAAATGGCAAAGAATTGTATTTTCTGGCACGCGGGAGTCTGGGTTTCACCTCCCTGCTGTATATGTCCGTGTGTATATCTCTGACTACAGACTTGATTTTCTTAAACTCTACAGAGAAGTTTATCTTTGGTTACTTCTACTGTGGACTACTGGCTTTGCCTCTTTTCAACATACAGATCAAAGACATTATGTAAAAACAGTGCAATTATGACTAAAATAAACACTTTAAACTTCGTTACTGTGATTTCCTCCAGATTTTTTTTTTCTAGGTTTGTATTAACACTCATGTGACTCAATCAGCATTGGTAGCAATAAAATACACATGATAATCCCCTGCTGATCCATCATTTGTACCCAGAAGACTTAGGCGGTGCAGCTTGTATTTTATTTCCTTTTTCTAGCCTCTGTCGAAAGTACATGCCCTTATGAAATGTACATGTGATACTTAGAAATCAAAAGAACAGCTAATTAATTACATCCCACCTCCCCATATGGAAAATGGATCTAAACTAGCATCTAAAACACAATGTGTTTGCTTTAAATAGCCAAACGCGGAGGGACCAGAGAGATCTGTGGGGAATTTTTGGCACCATATGAAGATTCTTTCAGCCCTCGAATCCCCCACCCTTGAATTCTGTGGTGGGTTAGTAGGGAAAGGATATAAAATTGTGGAATTTTTTTTAAAGGCTTTTCTCTTTGTTTTCTATTCTCCTTGGCTGCGCTCTTATATTTTAATACCGTATAATAGTAAGGAACAAGGAGGGTCATTCAAAAATATTTTTTAATCTTTATTAAAAACAGAACTGCCTTTTGCTGCCGCTGGACCACATTTACCTACAAAGTCCTAAAATGGCTGAAAGAACTGCAACCATAGCTTCTACTTAGGGGTTTTGAGGGGTGCCCACACAAGTCTGAATGACTGCTGGCAGTGGAGAATACCAGTCTCTTGCTAGAGTTTTTACATGGTGCTGACCACTTCAGTATCAAGGCATTTCCCAGGGGTCCAAAATTAGATACCAGTATTGCTCTTTTGCTTCTGAACAAAAAAGATGCTTTGCTTAGGCCTGACTTTTTCCACTGAGCCCCCCTTTCATTAAGGCATACTTAACTTTAATTCACCATGATGGGACAGTAGGATGAATTTAAGGGTTTTGGTGAATGAGGAGGGGATTGTTCATGTATTAATAGCTATGAAGTGCCACAACAGCAAGAGATGGAGTGAATGCTCGGTCTCGGCTGTGAAGTGAGTTAGTTCTCTTGCTTTCAAGAGTACATGTACATTTGGGCTTTTTTATGGCTATATACATACTTGCACTTTCAGACTTAATTTTACTGTCTGCACCAGAAAAAGGAACTCTAAAGGCCTGAGGAAGGTTTCTGGAAGGAATAAGAAGGGTACGGGGAATACGAGGGTTTAGAACCGAAGGTTTAATAATTTAGAAGTATTAAGGGTGGCCCAGCCTATACCAGTATGGGGGATGGAGTGCTTATATTTATTTTTCCTTCCTCCTGCATGCTGTGCAATCCCAGCATCTATTTCCATTTGCAGAAATCAACAATAAAGCCCCAAATCACTGTAATTAATGGATTTCTTCCACCTGGGGGGATTTCTATTTCTTGCCCAGTTTGTAAAGGATAATGTGCCCCCCCCCAACTTCCATGCCATGGACTAGATCTCAAGCTTCTATATGAAAGAAGTCAAACTCACTGCTAATACTTATTGAGACTAATCAGATGATCCAAGTGCCTTGCTTACACAGGCACAGCTACTGGGAATTGAATTGCTGACATCATCTCATATACTATGTGGAACATAACATGGAACTATTAGGAACACTAATACCAATTAGCAGTCTTATTTAAAAACAAGTAAATAAGAATTAAATAAACATAAAAGTTAGAAAGAGGTCATTTTAAAAGGAGGAGAATTTAAATGTTTATACACAAAAAAGAAGAGCAATGCAAAAAGAATTGCAATTTGGCTTGCATAATCCATGAAGATATCTGGGCTTCTCCATTATAACCTTTGTTCTTGAAAAAAAATTCTCAGAAGATTAGAGAAAAAAATCATTAAAAAGAGTAAAATGCCATGTTAAAATCGCATGAAACGTTCTCATTAGGGTGTACGCATCCTATCTCATGCTCTTTGATGTACTAACAATGGAGAAAAGACAACTTCAGTACATACTATGTACCTACCAAAATGAATGGATCAACAGCATGTCATCTTGAATTGTCTTGGGAAAATATCCAGCAGAAATTACAGCAACATCACAGATATGCAGACCAAGTATCTTAGACCAGTCAAAGTATCTATTATTGCTTGTTTTTTATCCTTTTCTAAAGGGAAGCTATGTTTGACCTCCAAGGAAGGTCAACAACTTAATTATTGTACTCAATACAAAGCTTCTCTGTGCACAGGAAACGAAAACTAAAGAGAAGCACTTTGGAAAGAAAGACATTTTACTCTCTTAAATAAATGAGACCTGCAAAATTCAATATTATTTTCATCCTGACCAAGTCTTCTGGCTGGATGCTAAGTGATGTTCATTGGCTAAAGACAGGAAATCCAGGAGCCTTCCTGCCTTTGCAACACAAGAGTTGTAGCAGGGCAAAGCAGCAAAGCAGCTTGGCAGACAGTAAAAGAAAAAAGAAGTCTGTACAGGGAGGGCTCTCACAGCCATACTTCGTTAGAAAGCTAAATCCACTTGCTTGAGAAAAACGAGCACTCTAGAAAGTTGCAATTTGAAGAACAAGGAAGAGGCAAGAGCAGTTAGGCTCTGTGACATGCCACCTTGCGATAGAACATCTAACATTACAGTTCATCCAAAAAGTCCAAAACAACAAAAACAAAAAAAAAAAAAAAGAAAGGATGTGTCACCATCACAAAATATAAGCACTGTGCTCTAGTGCTGAGCTTTTTAACTAATACTACTCTGCCAGATTGTACCTCAGTTTTTACTTCACTGCCATATGTAGGAGCTATGAGAGGTTTGATTGATCTTTGAGGTCCTTTCAGTAATAACACTGTGCTGTTATTCGGGTTGGAGCTAACTGTTGCTAATCAGGCCAGCAGGAAGGACAGGCTGTAGCTCATGGAAAGCAAGGAAGGGTACAGCAGGAATGTGGAACATTAGGGTTACAGAGGGAATCCAGTGTCACCAAAAAGCACAGAGAAGGGATGCTATTCACCAGTGTTGGAAAGGCATGAATCTTTAACTAGAGTGGTCTGGCAAAGGGTGTAAATCACCAACCACAAGCCTTTTCCAGAGAGGAAAATATGCTGTTTCCAGTGAATAATGCAAAGACTGCAGCCCTGCTCTGGCTGAGGAGGGGAGTGACCACTTTACCATCAAACAGCCGAATGTCCAGATTACATGATCTTGGAGTGTTCCTAGTCAGATGAGCACGAGCAAGTGTGTATGTGTGTGCTACCTCTTTCTAGAGCCAAAGTTTGTGCCCACAGGCCACAAGTAAGCACCTCCATAGAAATGGCCTGATTGTCACCAGTGCAGAGTGTTGCAGCTTCTCCTGTGGTTAATGGGAACTGTCAGCAAAGTGCACTGTAACAGCCAGGCTGCTTCTGCTGAGCCCTCTGCTTATGGACTGAAGACCAAAACTCCCACCACCCATCATCGTAGCATGGCCTATTCTCACCCTGCGGCACAGCTAAGAAGCTCCGCTCACCGTCACTGCTAGTCCTCTCTCTTCCCACTCCATCTTACTCAGGCTTTCACATACCTCCCTGGTGTTATATGGAGGAGGGTGGGAAGTCCAAGAGGGTAAAGAAATCCCTTCTGGCTCCCTACCTGTAGTATATCCCCACCTGTGGGGCTGGTTGATGCTAATTTTTGGCAGCTTACCTGCTTGGTGATGACTCAAGGGGATGGTGTTTTCCAAGAGCACCCCAGTGATTTATAGTTCATGTTGCATTTGCAGAAGTCATGTTGAACTTAGGAGCCTGTATTAAAAATAATGCAAATGGCAAATCAATAAGGTAGGGACTTGTGGAAAAATCAGTAGCAGTCATGCAATGAGAAGCTATCTTAATCCCCACTCACAAGGAAAATTACTTCAGTTTGCACAGATAACTTTAATCCTGGCATTGCTTACCATTTGAGTACCTGACAAATTCTTTCTTACGTAAAAGGAAGAACAATCTGAACTGCACAGTTTTGAAGAGTTTATGAGCTTCAAGAATGCAAGAGTGATCTTTCCAATCCAACATCATCACTTATCCAACACATGTTTAGCGATGTTCTGACCTCTCTGATTTCCACAGGGCCTCGTTTCTTCACTTACAATTGGCAGAGCTGCCCTAAAACTAGAGCCGTTGTCAGGTAATCAGTGTGATAACTGACCATGTTCACAAATGCAGGATATTCATTGCAGGTGATAAGGCATTTCAGAGGGAGAAGAACCAACTAAGTTTCAAGTTCAAAATCAGGTACTTGCTGCCATTTTCCAACCAGTGGGAAAATGGGGGAAAACTGCCCCAAGCAAGCAAACTTTCACTGAAGTCTGCACAGTGGCTGAGAACTGTATGGTCTGGCTAACGAGAACGACCGATTATATAGATTTAACACAAACAGATTTTAGAATGGCTGGGATTGCATTTAATCTGTCTGCACGTATGTATTGACAAAGCCCACAGCCTGTATCTGGGCCAAGGCTTTCACAGTCACTGCTTCCAGGACGTAAACTGTCATCTGTAGTCTTTGTTCTCGAATGCATGACCTTGCGTTTTGCTGCTTTAAAACACATGTTCAGAGGAGTTTAGTTTACCAAGTGTTGCAGTTTGCCTCACAGACTTGACCCATCTTGTTTACCACTATGGCGTATCTACAACTTTTCCAGCAGCTAATTTATTTATTTTTTCTTTCAAATCCTTCATAACAATAATGAATAGCCTGAGGGCAAGAACAAATCATTGCAGAACCTTGATAAAAATACCCTCCTGATACCCTTCTGTTGTATCAGTTTACTCATTTAATATGTGCTACATTTTGGGTAGTGACATTTAAAAACTATTTTGTACTATCATTTTTATTATCAAGACTATACTGACTGGTGCCATTTATGTCACCATCTCTTTAACTACATGTTGACTATTTTGCGCATCTGAGTTTCTTGCAGTTGTCTCGGAACTGACATCAGGTTAACTGGCCTATATTTACCTGGGGAGGCTGGGAGAAGGTGGTCACCTCCTTCATCCTTCTAAAATAATGAAACATTTGTTCACTTCTAGCTCTCTGGGATTTCCCTAGTACCTTATGAAATAAGGGGGTCCACAAGAAACGATGATATAAAGTACAGACTGCTATGAGCAAGAGAAAAAAGATCTCAGCCTTGAGGCTTGGAAACAATGTTGTAACACTTGTTTTCAACCAGATCAGTATGGAAATGGCTAATTTCGGTTTCTGTGGATTAGTAACCTGTCCTGGTTTTGATACCGATGTATTTGGCTCCCTTAGAACTACATTCAATTCTGCAATTTACATCCATCTAAAATCTCCAATGTCAAATTACTGAGTTGCGCTGACTCCAGCAGCAGCATGATATGGCATTACCAAGCACTGCCTGGTTTCCACCTGTTAAAGTAAATTTCCTGTGTTCGCGCTGAACTGTGCCCCAGCTTGCAAGTAGCAGCGCAACTGGCCGGAATTGCAAGATTTTATTAGACCTTCTAAAGTAGGCAGTTTTAGCTGCTTTCCAGTTGCATTAGTAAAGCTTTGCTCCAACTTCAACCATTTTTAAGGGTAACACACCTGTTAAAAATGGAGACAACTATTCATCCTTCAGGAGAACATCACTGCATGGAGACATCGCTAGGAGACAGTGTTTGACAGCAGACATGTTTTTCCAATTTTTTTCTCAACCTCATTTTAAATGCTCAGAGAGAGATGGTCTTTGGCTTTTCCCTACCACAGCAAATTAATTGTCTCCTCCTTCACACTTCTGTATTTTAAGGCTGTGCACACATGAAGCCATTTTAATGGGATAGTAGAGTGGCACTGAAGTCACAGAGTGCTCTCTGAAGGCCTCACAGATAAACAGATGGCAAAGAAAGGGAGTTCCTAGACACCAAGGAGCAGTAGTCAGTAGATACAGCTCTGAGGAACAGCATGAAGTATGCCCTGAAGTGCATGCAGCTATGTCCAATTGACATTTCTTCTACATACACTGGAGAGAAATCTAGCCTACTGAAAATTTGGCCTGTGTTTCACACTAAAACAGTCTGAAATCAGATCCTTAACTCTGGAGGAAAAAGGGTACTTAAACATTGATATCAAAGGAGAAATCCAGCAAGAGAGACCTCTTTGGTTAATGATCTGTCTTTAAGAGACTCCCCATAGATTTCTAGAAAACATAGAGTAGATTCAGCTGCTTTCCTTCATTCTTGTGGGGAAAAAAAAAAAAAAAGAAAAAAAAAGACAAAAAAGACATAGCTAGAGTTAGATATCCCTCTTGTCTTTTTTTGTTAGGGTACACCATATCTGTTTGCTTAGGACATTATTTTCCTTTCATCAAGAAGTATGGTTTTCACAGATACACTGTTTACATGGGCACAGGGGTAACCTCTGTGCATTTTCTTCCACCCCTACTCACAACAGAAAGAAAAGAAAATTGCATAATAACAGAATAGCTTTCACCACTACTTTTAGGCCTGATCCAATATCAGCATTTCTCTTTCAAGAATAACTCCTACTCTCAAACACCACAGTAGAACTGCTCTTTATTCTTCATTAAACCTCCAGAGGGCCAGATGCCCTCCTGGAGTGCATTAGGGTAGTGGCCACTGAGC